>ML827118.1:31311-46476 GCA_009831015.1 Picea engelmannii | reverse complement strand
TATACTTTATTTGAAATTAATTAAAATTTATGTTTAATATTTAATATTTAATTTATTTTGTAATTTGATTTGATTAATTAGGCTTTTCTTATTCCAGTTTAAAATATTAAGAGGTTTACATTTATACTTTTTGATGTTTGAATCCGACTGGGTGGTTGCTGATATGTGTTATTTTAAAATTATTTATGTTTTCCTTTTAAGTAAAGTGTGAAGGGCTAAACTGAAGAAAGAAGTAGGTTTTTTTTATGTGAACTAATTTTGGAAATAACAAAAGTTTTTATCTATCACCTGGTAATGTTTGTTAGAAGTCATGTGAGTGTTTCAGGCATGCCAATCTACTAAAATGCAATTGTATTTTGAAAAGCAGAGTGTACCTCAAACGATTAGCAAAAACTCATCGTTAACAATGGATTTCACTCATTTGCTTGAGACTCTAAACATTTATTTAATTATAAAAACAATGTTACTGAAAAATCCAAAATTATTGTATTACAACTTTAATATGTAAGAATTTGTTAATTTCATTTTGATGCTTATGTGAAAAAGCCTTTGGCTGCACAAGCCTTCCAAGTATTTTGGGAGCCCAAAAAAGGATAGCCACAATCAACAGAGAAGTTTTCCATCTCCAACTATGTTGGAGCAACAAAAAACAAGACTCCTCCTCCTCTTGAAATTGATCTAACCTCTCTATATTCAAAGGCAATACAAATGTAATCCTTTCCACTCCCAAAGTGTAGTCCATTCATCGGGATTTTATCTGTGATATATGCTTATGAAGGGAGAAGATTCAAGTAGGAATTGTATCTATTGAGTGATTGCATATTTTTCATTCTCGACTCTCATTAACTTTGATTGAACATAATTTTTGTTAGCTAATATTGCCTTTCATTAACCCTTTGTATAACTTTTTAAACTTAACTTCATATTGCAATGTTGGTAAAAGAACTTTGCACTATGGTCATTGCAATTGTTCCTTGATATGTACAGACTAAGTTTGTGATCTGTGTATGGCTTATATTTAATTATGGATGTCTTCTTAGTATATAAGTTCGTTACAAAAATTTCCTTACATTTCAAATTTGTTTTATTATTTTTCGTTTGAAGATTAGAATTTCTCAAAGACTACATTAAAAGAACTTAAGATTTATGATCCCCAATTCCTAATTTTCCAAGGTGTTGTAATTTTGTTAAATTTATTAACCTATAAATCTTATGGAATAATGTTAACAAAATATTCCTTCAATCCTTTTTGTTGATCCAGATGGATGTCGGTGGCCTACCACCTATTCCAACTGGCTCATTTTAGCAGTGTTCCAGTTTGGCAATTTTTTTCTAGTTTTCGGGTCACAAAATTCTGGGGTCGTTTTGAGGCCCTAAACAACGTTTTTATGGCTCGCTACAGTAAGACTATAGGCAAATTCAAATTTTGACGACAACATGTGTATTCCTTGGATATACCTTTCCAACGGGCTATTGTGCGCCTAAAACGGAGATCGTATGCAGAAGTTACAACCCTGGGAAGTTGATGTACTAACTTACCCCAACAGGGCCCACATGACTTTTGGCGCTTCATCTCCTGGGCTTAGGTTTTTGGGTGTCTAGGGTTTTGGCAATCCTTCTTATTGTAAAAAAGGCTTGGAGAGCCTCATTGTAACCATCTTCTGGCGAATGAGCACGGTCGTCACATCTCTTCTCAGAGATAAACCACCACCATTCTAGCAAGCTTGTTTCAATCCGCATTTTACAGTTTCAGCATATTTTCTTATTGAATAGAAACCGGTTTTACTGTATCTCTGTTATTGTTCTTTGTGTTTCTGTGTTAATAATAATAATAATTTGTATTTATTTCATTCTTCTCATAAAATATGGATCAGTGGTATCAGAGTGGTCTACTCCTTGTCATTCTTAATGCATGTCCCCGACGAGGTCAGGGTACAAAGAATTGTGTCTCAAACTTGTTTCTCTTGAGGAAAAAATCTCTCGCATGCCTAAGCAACCTCTCATGGCAGGAGAAAAGAAAGACGATGAGACAGGAGATCCTTTCAAAATGTTGCTTGAGGAAGCCCTCACGCAACATAGGAATGAGATGAATCATAGTTTTGCACAAATCCTTCGGCGACTACCAACAGGCGACGCATCTTCCTTAAGCGGAGGCGTCGCCCCCTTCAAGGTACAAATCAACTTTGATATTCCTATATTTGAAGGTCAAATATATGCAGATGCTGTAGAAAATTGGTTGAATATGCTAGAAGGGTATTTTTTTGTCCATAACTTTTCAAATAGAGAAAATATTACTTTTACGCTCCTCAAAGTCTATCCCCATGTCAAAGATTGGTGGGAGGCTTTCTGTGAGCAAAAGAAAACAGAGGAACCCTCATTTTTTACAGTCATGGTCACCTGGGAGTCCTTCAGAGATGCTATTAATGAACAATACTACCCTGTCGGAAGTTATGACGACCTATATACAAAGTGGACCACACTACGGCAGGAAAGAGACCAAGTCATGTCAGAGTTCACAAATATCTTCCATACCTTGCGCACCAAGCTGGGTATCAAATATTTTGAGTGACATCTAGCGCTCAAGTATCGCGATGGTCTACATAGATACATCCAGGCCAAAATGGAGTTTCTAGACATCTCGTCCTTGGACGCGACCTATCAATATGTCGTCAAAATCGAGTAGAAGCTTAAACAAAAGACACGACAGTTTGGGCCCAGGAACCCCTCACAGCAAAAACAGAAGGGCAGCCCCAACCCACATAAAAAAGAACAATAACATAGATACAGTAAAAATGGTTTATATTCAATAAGAAAATATACTGAAACTGTAAAATGCAGACTGAAACAAGCTTGCTAGAATGGTGGCAGTTTATATCTGAGAAGAGATGTGATGGCCATGCTCATTCGCCAGAAGATGGTTACAATGAGGCTCTCCAAGCCTTTTTAACAATAGGAAGGAATGCCAAAACCCTAGACATCCAAAAACCTAACCCTAGGAGATGAAGCGCCAAAAGTCATATGGGCCCCGTTGGGGTAAGTTAGTACATCAACTTCCCAGGGTCGTAACTTCTGCATACGATCTTTGTTTTAGGCGCACGATATCCTGTTGGAAAGATTTATCCGAGGACTACACATGTTGTCATTAGCATTTGACTTCGTCTATAGTCTAACTATGGTGAGCCCTAAAAACGTTGTTTAGGGCCTCAAAACGACCCCAGAATTTTGGGACCCAAAAACTAGAAAAAAACTTCCAAACTGGAACACTGTTAAAATAAGCCAGTTGGAATAGGTGGTAGGCCACCGACAACTACACCATTGGATAGCTCTACCAAGGAAGCAGTCTCCGCGTCAGCCAACAGTGCCACATGTCGTATGGCATCAAGCCCTTCAAATATGAGGTATTGTGTGATGTTGCTCCTCTTGAAGTTTGTGATGTTATTTTGGGCCAACCTTATTTATGGAAACATCATGTTGTATACAATTCTAGGCCCTGTAGTGTTATTATTACTTCAAGCAGGAAATTGTACAAGATACCTGAAGCAATCCCACCTAGTGTTATTTCCTTGATCTCTTCCAAGAAATGCAAGAAGGTCATCTCTCAGAGTGAGCAAAAGATTGCAACCACATCCAGGGCCTCCACGATCGACCTCTCCACACAGTAGAAGCAAGTGGATAAGGTCGTGGAATAATACAAAGATATCTTCTCCTCACCTACCAGGGTACCTTTTCACTGTTAGGTCAAGCATCCCATCGATCTGACCCCCGGTGCACCACTACCCAATGGGCCAGTCTACCACCACTCTTTGTTAGAGAATGAGAAGATAAAGCGACAAATCCAAGAACTTCTCCACAAGGGGCACATTCGTCCCAGTTCATTGCCTTGTGGGAGCCCAATCGTGCTGGTGCAGAAGAAAGACGGGACCTAGTGACTCTGCATTGATTATTGATCCCTAAATAAAATCATAGTCCAGAACTAGTACCCGATTCCATGAATTGATGACCTCCTTGATCATCTCAAGAGGGACAAATACTTCAGTAAGATTGATCTGAAGTCTAGCTACCACTAGGTCCCAATATAGAAAACAGATGTATGGAAGACCGCCTTCAAGTCAAAAGAAGGTCTTTTCGAATGTCTAGTCATGCCCTTTGGTTTGACAAATGCTCCAACAACTTTCATGCGGATGATGGACGATATCCTGTGAACTTTCACCAATACTTTTGTAGTGGTGTATCTGGACGACATCCTCATCTACAACAAGACTTGGGCAGAACACTTGCAACATATTCAACAGGTTCTTCACACCCTGCGGTAGCACCAGCTATATGCCAACTGGAAAAATGCTCCTTCGACATGGACAGGGTCCACTACCTCAGCTAAATTGTTGATCAGCATGATGTGCATGTGGATCCAGCCAAGATCCAGGTCATCCATGAATGGATATCCCCAACCACACTCATTGAGCTTTGAAGCTTCTTAGGCCTTGTCAATTTCTATCGCAGGTTCGTGCTGGGATTCTCCCATATTGCATGGGCCCTCAACCAAGTGACCAGGGGTGGTGGTAAGGAAAAATTTGTGTGGGGTATATCCCAATAGAAAGTGTTCGATGATTTGAATCAACGCTTGTGCTCAGCCCCAGTACTTTCATTATCGGACCTGCAACAACCCTTTGAGATCGAGACAGATGCTTCAGATTATGTTGTGGGTGCAGTTCTCACTCAGCACGGCCACCCTGTGGCCTATCATAGTGAGACACTATCATATGTCATCTGTAAGTACCCTACTTATGACAAATAAATGTACTCCATTGTACAAGCCTTCCACTAGTGGAGGCATTACATTCTTGGGAAGGAGACAATCATCCATGTTGATCATAAGCCACTACAGTTCATGCATACGCAAGGAAAATTGCAGAATGACCACCATCGGAAGTGGTCCACATACTTCCAGCAGTTCCACCTCAACATCAAGTATAAAACATGAAGTACCAACCGATTCCTTGATTGCCTCAACTGACCTCCAATCACGGCACTCACCACGGTGCTAGACTATTGCAGATGCGAGACCTCTAGATGGTCCCACCTCTATGAGATAGACCCTGACTTCGCCACCACCTTCCAAATGTTGGGCGCAAACTCAATTGTCACTAATTTCCATCTTCAGGACGGACTGTTATTCCATCTGGGCCATATTTGTGTTCCATCAAGAAAGCGAGCGAAGCTGATCTAGGAATCCCACTACAGTCGGGTGGCAGGACACTTCAATGTCAAAAATACAGTGGCAGTGCTACAACAACATTTCTAACTGTTGAAACTGCGACAAGATTTCTGCAAGTACATCAGTTCCTGCACTGCTTGTGTTATTTCCAAATAGACCACTAAGAAACAAGGCCTATACACCCCTCTTCCTACTCCTGACAAGCCATGGGAATCCATCTCAATGGACTACATGTCGTGCCTCCCGTGCACCAAGCAGGGAAATGACTGTATTTTTGTGGTTGTTGATCGCTTTTCCAAGATGGCGATTCTGGCCACCTATAAGAAAAGCATCACAATGGAGGCCACTGCCAAGATCTTCTTTGAAAGAGTGTGGGTACATTTTGGAATCCCATAAACCATTGTCTCATATCAGGACAATTGGTTCCTCAGCACATTCTGGTCGAACCTCTGGTCACGACTAGACACCAAGCTCACCAAATCCATTGCCTTCCACACCGATACAAATGGCCAAAGCGAGGTCGTCAATCGGATGATCGTGCATATCTTGTGCATGTACAATTACAAGAACCCTCGCACATGGGATGAGAGTCTTCCTTATGTTCAACATAGCTACAACCGATCTATATATAGTTCAACCGGCCACAACCCCTTTCAGGTGGGGTTGGGATTCCAACCATTGGGTCCCATGGATGTTGCACTACCCCTTGCGTCCACCCCGGTCGACACGTCACCTGCTCCAGCTGAAGTTGACATAGCCACCCGGTTCATTGAGTGGATCCAACACATCCTTCAACAGGTTCAGGATGTTTTACAGAAGTCCAATGCCAAGTACAAGTGGTTCCATGATCAACATCAGGTGCCACATAAGTTTCAGGTGGGAGACAAAGTTTGGTTGCACTTACAGAAAACACACCTTACAGGGCCCCATTGGAAGCTTCTCCCACTATGTTATGGACCTTACACCATCACCAAGGCTATGGGAGACAATGCTTTTGAGCTCAACATTACCCCTTTCCTTGGCATGCACCCAATCTTCAACGTGGCTCTCCTTTAGCCATATTTCCAACCATTATTGGACACCTTAGAGGTAGTAGAATAATTGACACCAATAGAGCTCAACCCTGACTACATACAACAGGAATCCAATGATCAAATTGTCGACACACAAGTCAAGGGTACTTTCCAGCAAAGGATCCATCTTTATCGAGTTGTTAAAGCAAGACAGCTCCTGCACCAAGGCAAGTGGCTCACCTGGGTCCAAATTCAACAAAAATTTCCTCATCTGATGGGGGAACTCAATGAAATGGAGACCATTTCTTCCTAAGGAGGGAGGATTGATGCAAATGGATGTCGGTGGCCTACCACCTATTCCAACTAGCTCATTTTAGCATTGTTCCAGTTTGGCAGTTTTTTTCTAGTTTTCAGGTACCAAACTTATGGGGCCATTTTGAGGCCCTAAACAAAGTTTTTAGGGCTCACCATAGTCAAAATATAGACGAAGGCAGATTCTGACAACAACATGTGTAGTCCTCAGATATATATTTCCAACAGGCTATCGTGCGCCTAAAATGGAGATCATATGTAGAAGTTACAACCCCGGGAAGTTGATGTACTAACTTACCCCAACGGGGCCCACATGACTTTTGGTGCTTCATCTCCTAGGGTTAGGTTTTTGGATGCCTATGGTTTTGGCATTCCTTCTTGTTGTAAAAAAGTCTTGGAGAGCCTCATTGTAACCATATTCTGGTGAATGAGTGTGGTCCTCACATCTCTTCTCAAAGATAAACCGCCATCATTCTAGCAAGCTTGTTTCAATCCGCATTTTACAGTTTCAAGATATTTTCTTATTGAATAGAAAAAAGTTTTACTATATCTCTGTTATTGTTCTTTGTGTTTCTATGTTAAGAATAATAATAATCTGTATTCATTTAGTTCTTCTCATAAAATCTCGATCAATTGTTCATAACTCTTATCATACATATTCTTATAACGTATGTAAACTAAGTTTCTATGGAATAAATTTGGTATTTTTGTTGTTCATAACTCTTATCATACATATTTGTATAATGTATGTAAACTAAGTTTTTATGGAATAAATTTGGTATTTATGAGATATTGAACTGACAAAGAAAACGTGATAAGATCTGGTCCCTAAATCAAGATCATATCATTCGCTCCCCTTTTCCTTTATATATTTTAACATTTGTTAACACACACACCTAGCTTTAATACAAGTTGCAAATGCCCATCACATCATAAAAATAACAGCGTACATGTTTTGCATGTAATATATGTGGTGATTGAAAGCTGACAAATTGTTGTGGCATGTCGATCACCTTAGATTGGTCACATTTTTTACTATGTTATGAGAGGCAAATCGACAAATAGACATCCACCTCCAATTACCAAAGCTCCTCAATACATTTGACAATTCAATTATGAGTTAGTGACATGAGAATATGAAGGTTAGAGTTAATAATTTGATTGAAACTTGAATACAAGTGGACGGATATTATTTATGGAGGGTTCACATATTCGTTAGTTGTAGAGATTCAAAATATGCTTAAATCAATAATTGCATCACGAAGATAGCTAGTCGACAAACCAAAGTTGTGTTGGGTATGTGTTATATTCTTTGCACGACCAACCCCACGTGTTGCATTGTGTCGAGAGTGTAGGAGGGTCACAAGGGGGGTGGAGCCCTTAAAAAAAAAATGGTTGTGTTTTGCATTCGTTTTTAGCAATTTTCAGTGCATGTTTTTTTCCCATGGCTTTCTAATTTGGGTTAAGGAATTAGGGTTGTAGACTAATCAGGGTCAATGGATTAAGGGTTTTGGACGCCATAGGATCCTATATATTGTATTGTAGACATTGAATATGGATGATGATGAATAAATAATTAGAGGTGTGGCTCTAAATAGGTTGTTGGTTTTCCCAATTTGGGTTTCTAGGGTAAAATCTTTGTGTAATGTGTGTGTGTGTGTGTGCCATTGTATCTTTTCTATTTTTATTAATAATCTGTTTGCAGTAGTTAATTGTACAAGGTTAAAATCTACATTTGGTATCATAGCAATTATTGGCTTCAAGGGGACCCCTTTGTGACTAAGGTTTTGGCTCGGGTATGTGATAAACCTTGTTACAGTGGGAGCTTTGCAATATTGAATATTGTGGTGAAAATAAATGGAAAGCACTTCAAAAATAGATAGCAATAAATTTAATGGGAAAAGTTTTTAGATGTGGAAGCTCAATATGGAAATTATTTTGATAGACATGGGTCATTGTGGATCTAGGTACTGCACCTACCGAAATGTCAATAGAAGACTGGACAAAGTTTGATTGGAAAGCAAAGAGCACAATCTGGTTGTGTCTCTCAGATTCAATACTATTGAATGTGTTAGGGGAAGCTATGTCCAAGGCTTTATGGAATAAGTTAGGGACTTTGTATCAGTCTAATTCCATGGTAAAAAAAAAATTCCTGCGGAAGAAGCTATACAACCCGAGGATGAAAGATGGAGACTCGATGACAGAGCATCGGAATGCCTTCAATATCGTGGTAAGCCAATTATTATCTATTGATATTAAGATTTTTTATGAAAATACGTTTATCAGTTCATTGTTCTCTTTACTTGACTCGTGAGATAGTTTAGTTGTGGCCATAGGTAGTAATTCAACTACTTTAAGTTTTTATGATGTGGACTCATACTTGTTATTGGAGGATATGGGGTGGAAAAACATGGAAATCCATAGCACATATGACTTATTTGCAAGAGGATGCTCCTAGGAAAGAAACAAATCTGGGACCTCAAGTGGGAGATATAATTCTAGGGGAAGATCTAAATCTCCCATAAAATTTGTAAAGGTATGTTGGAGATGTGGAAATGAAGGGCATTAAAAGAAACAATGTAGATCAAAAAGCGTTGAGAGAGGGAAGGGATCTGATGATGCTCATTCTATAAAAGAAAAAACATCAGTAGACAAAGGATGGGATTTGTACTTGACTTCTTCAAGCACACATGCGGATCATGAGGCATGGCTAGTTGACTAAGGTGCATCCTTTCATATGACTCCACACAAGGAGTGGTTCTATGAATATGAAAGGTATGATGGAGGTGATGTTTTTCTAGGAGATGACTCGACAACCAAAATTTTAGGATGAGGAAAAGTCAAGTTGAAGCTCATGAATGGTAGGATTAGAACACTCCCTGACATTCTGCACATCCTAGGATTGACTAGAAATTTGATTTATGTATGCAAGATGGATGATGCATGTGTAAAATAATTGTTTGAAAAATAAACCCACAGGATGGTTCGAGGTGAAATGGTGTTATTGAAGGGATTTTGAATTGGATCTCTGTATAAGCTACTGGGAAACACTATTAGTGACATACGAAATAGCTCCATTGTTCCTGAGATTGGAGTTGGAGAAGAAAATACTCCTACAATCTTTGGAGAAAAGACCATGTTGTGGCATCAGAGACTGGGGCATATCGGAGAGAAGGGACTTTAAGTACTACATGATAAATTTATGGTTGAAGGTATGGCCAATTTATTTCTGGATTTTGATTTCTATGAACATTGTTTATATGGGAAGAAAAACTATGTATGAGAGCAGAGGGGATTTTACATTTGGTGCACAATGATGTGTTTGGACCTATGTTAGTTCCATCAATGGGTAAATATGTGTACTATGTCTCATTTATAGATGACTTCTCAAGGAATACATGGATTTATTTGCTTGGGAAGAAATCTAAAGTCTTTGAAAAATTTAAAGAGTTTAAGCCTCTTATGGAGAATCAGATAGAGAAGAGAATTAAGGTGTTGAGGACAAATAATGGTGGAGAATTCCATGGAAATGAATTCAAGGAATTGTGTAATAAGTGCGGTATAGCAAGGAAAAAGACAACTCCATACACACCTCAACAAAATGGAGTTATGAAAAGGATGAACATGATGCTAATGGAAAAATCAAGGAGCATGCTTAGTGGTGTCAGGTTAGGACAAGAATTTTGGGCAAATGCAGTGGGTATTACATGTTACCTAGTCAATCGATCACCCGCATCAATGTTGGATGAAAAGACTCCACACAAGGTATGGACTAGTAAGAAACCATCTCTTACACATCTCGGGATATTTGGTTGTGATGCTTTTGTTCAAGTTCCAAAGAAAAAAAAGAGTAAGCTGGATAAAAAGGATAAAAAATGTATCTTTATTGGCTATAAAGATGGTCTGAAAGGTTATAAGATTTGGAACCCAGAAACCAAGAAGGTAGTGTATAGTTGAGATGTGGTATTTAGAGAAATCAAAGATGTTGTCAAACAGGAAGTCCTTCCAAGGAAGGAAGAACCAAAGATAATAGAGTTTGAATTGAAGGATAATGAATTAGACTCTACATAGGAAAAAGAATCAAAAGAATATGAATAAGAAGAAGAAGAAACTCATACTCTGGTATTGAGGAGATCGGTTCGGGAAAGAAGGGAATGAGAAAGGTATACTCCACCATATTTCCATTCAAATTTTTCTTTTTTATTACTTATGATGACCCTACAAATGTTAGGGAGGCAGTGGATTTAGAGCATGACAAACTCTGGAAAAAGTCCATGGTGGAAGAAATGGCAGCGTTGGACAAGAATGAGGCTTTGGATCTAGTGGATTTGCTAACTAGAAGAAATATCATTGGCAACAAATGGGTGTTTAAGAAGAAGTTGAATGCAGAAGGAAAAGTGGAGAAATACAAAGCTCGGTTAGTAGAAAAAGGTTATTCCCATGTAGAGGGAATTGAATTTGGTGAAATTTTTTCTCTTGTTCCCAAGATAACTTCTATTATATTTATTTTATCTATTTTTGTTGGTTTTGATTTTGATGTAGAACAAATGGATGTGAAGAAAACATTCTTGCATGGGGATCTGGAAGAAGAAATCTACATGAAGCAGCTAGAAGGCTTTTCAATGAAGGGAGAGAAAGACCTGGTATGCAAGATGAAAAATTCCAGGTATGGGTTAAATAAATCACCAAGGATGTGGTATAAAAACTTTGATCCATATATGTTGGGACTTGGATTCACAAGGAACAAAGTTTATCATTGTGTGTATTTCAAATCAATTGGTGATCATCTTATTTAATTGGTCTTGTATGTGGATGATATGTTGTTGATAGGAAACGATAAGGAGATTATCTAGGACATGAAAACTCAATTGTCCTTTAAATTTGACATGAAGGATATTGGTGCTGCAAAATTCATTTTGGGCATTGAAATTAAAATAGATCAGGCAAACATGAAACTGTGGTTAAATCGAAGGAAATATGTCGAGACAATATTGTAGAGGTTTAATATGTAGGAATGTAAATTGGTCATGGTTCCTTTTTCTGTGGGTGCAAAGTTATCTGCAGATAAGTTTCCCAAGACACAAGAAGAGGAAGAAGACATGTCCCATGTTCTGTATGCTACTGCAATTGGTAGTTTGATGTATGCAATGGTCTATACTAGACCGGACATTGCACATGTAGTGGGAGTTTTGAGCAGGTATATGTCAAAACCAGGGAAGGATCATTGGAAAACAATAAAGAGGGTTTTCTGGTATTTGCGTAGCACTACTAGTTATGGGTTTTTCTACGAAGGATGACTAGGATTGGATAGAGTGTTGGACATACATGGGTTTGTTGATGCAGACTAGGTTAGAGATGTGGATCACAAAAGATATACAAGTGGATATGTGTTTAACCTATTCAAAGGAGAAATTGTTGGATGACTAAAAGATAAGTTGTAGTGGCACTCTCAACTAAAAAAGTTGAATACATGGCAGCCACTCATGCAAGGAAGGAAGCAATATGGTTATAGAGATTGTGTTCAAGTATTGGGTTGGTACAACAAGCTGCAAGGATAGATTGTGATATTAAGAGTGCAATATTCCTGGCAAAGAACCCAACTTATCATTAAAAAACAAAGCATATTGATGTTCAATATCACTTTGTGAGAGACATGATTGAAGAAAAGAAGGTGTTCTTGATGAAGGTGGACACTTTTAAGAATGCTTCAGATTCATTGACAAAGTATGTGAGCACCGAGAAGTTCTCCTGGTGTAGAGAAACAATGGGCATTGTTGCCCTGGATTGTTGACTATGTAATCCAGTGACCCCCTATATGAAAAGAAAACAAAAAGTGGGGGAATGTTGGATATGTTTTATATTATTTGCACTACCAACCCCACATGTTGTGTTTCATCGGGCACACAGGGGGGTCACATGGGGGAAGAGCCCCCAATTTTGTTTTTTACAGTTTTTTTCATCCATTTTTAGCAATTTTCAACGCATGGTTTTCTAATTATGGTTAAGGAATTAGGGTTGTAGACTAATCCATATCAATGGATTAGGGGTTTTGGATGTTGTGAGATCCTATATATTTTATTGTAAATAATGAATATGGGTGATGATGAATAAAGAATTAGAGGTGGGACTCTAAATAGGTTGTTGGTTTTCTTAGTTTGGGTTTCGAGGGTAAAATCTATTTATAATGTGTGTGTGCCATTGTATCTTTTCCATTTTTATTAAGAATCCATTTGCAAAAATTATTTGTATAAGGTTAAAATCTACAAGATGGTATACTCAACCAAGAGCACTCTAAAAATTGGGTGGTTGGGATGAAGCAAGTTTTTCGATAGGGCACAACCCAAAGATCTACATTCTTATATATCAGGGATGTATAATCATATGGGCTTGAGCTACAAAATCTAATCCTTTCATCTAGATCTAGAAAAACCAGTTATTGAAGAACAATCAATTTGATATCTGCTCGGATTCCTGAACATAGTGAAATAAGGTCTGATTTTGACCCCTTTCATTTTGACCTTTTTAGGTAGTAGCGAGTGCCAAACATCTAGGAATTGGTGATAAAATGAAGGCAACAGTGCTAGAAAAAAAACCACGTTGGGAAGTGCTTCTACAGTCACCATGAGTTACTCAAGTATCTGTGAAAAATACAGAACCAACTCCTAACCTTATCGAAGAATAGGAAACCTATAGATATAGAGATCCCTTGAATGACTTCCCTTGCTGTGAATCCATTCAAGACAAGAAACATTGCCAAACCTGCATATAAATGCACTCTGCAACTTACAGTCAAGTTGCACTCATAAGATTAATCCCTAAACGTGAGTTGAGGCAACATTCTTCTCCAAAAACACATTATCTCCTTGTTAAAAGCTTTAAACTACCACTTAATTAAGGCGGGGGGTTGTTTCTTTGTAGCTCCCCTTGTTATTTTAGGTGTACGAGTTTCCCACAAACATGGAATATTTTCTCTCATCAAGGTTTTGTCTTGAACCATGTTGGTTGCATGCAGAGACAAGCTTCATATGTTCAAGGAGAATATCAGTGCATAACTCCTAGTGTTTATAAAGTGCATATCGTTTTGCAAATTCGATCTACAAGTGTTTGTGTTCTTTCCATTTCACAACTTACTTTTGTAGATATACTAAAAAAAATTTCTGTAATTTGTTTATAAGATGAAGTGATGTAATGTTTTTTACATGAGAGAATGTTGTAGATGCCAATATCTGTTTCCTAACTTCTTTTGGTTCAGATTCCAAAGCATCCATAGTGAGACCTTGCAATCTATGGATGGTTCTCGCACATGTCAATTGCACTGGAAATTGTTGTTGGATAATAAATGAGCCTTTCTTCAAACACAATTTTTTAGACACCTTTGTTATTGGTGTTCATAAAGGGAAAAATCCTTCTTTGAGAAAGTGGTCCATTCATTAGTATTGACATATTCTAATCATTGGTACATGAATTTTATTCGGACAATGTCAAGCACACCAATCATGCAATGCTTTCAAATACTAGCTACACCATTGACTAGGACATCTTGGATGTCATAATTACTAGCAACTATCTCCACTAGCATATTCTTGTTTAGAACAACTATGGTAGGAAGGGAGGTTTTCCTAGAGTTGATGCTTCTTTCTTAAATAATAAATCTTTTCTTGTCTATGCAATCAGCACTTAACATTCTTTTGTTGTGTCCCTTAACATGTTTATTCCTATGAAACACAAATATAAACATTGGATCAAATAAAGGGGCTCTATGGAAATGAATATTTAGATGATCAATATCATGCATTGTTTGGTGTTTGTTTTTTATTCAATTTAGGATAAATATGAAGAGCATGTTGTCCTATCTCATCACTTGTCAAAATTGAAAGCATTTGACACTATCTTTCCAAAATGCATATGGTATTTTCTCACTGTAGAACAAATTGTTCAAAAACCCAAGCATGATGAACATGTTGTGCTTGGAACAAATCATCACAAAACATAATTTCAATGTTCCCGAAGGGCCTTGTAGGTAGAAAAAAAATTTCACATAAACTTATGTCTATATTACAAAGAATTCAAGCACCTATCAACGATGCTTCATCAATGAGTATGAGTTGAAATTGTTTGAAATATTTACTTTTGTTTCCAAGGAAAACCTTGTGAGGAAACCCAAGGGATGCATCTCCATATTCGTGGATGTCATCCCTAATAAACCCATTGGTGTAGACTAGTGCATCTCACACAGGGGGATTCAAAGTGGGCACTTGTTGGCACAAAACTAGCCAAACGCCCAGCAACATTGGCCACAAGTGGTTGAGCTAATGCCTTAGGCTAATGTTTGAAATATTTAATTAGGAGGTCAAGCGTATCTAATGACAACATGTATACTAATTTGTCTGGCAAGTGAAAACGTTGAATTTGTTGTGACATCATTTGCATTATATGCAACCTTTCCAATGAATGCAACTATAATTCCACTTTTTAAAGAGGATTTCTACCAAGTTTCTTGTTGTAGAATCTCACCAAATCTTGGTACAATGCTTTCACTGTGAATGTTTAATTAGTTCATGTTCCTTGAGTGAGAAACAAACAAATTGTTTAAGTTGGACATTGTTTATCACCGATCAATATGTC
>ML827117.1:17150-53699 GCA_009831015.1 Picea engelmannii | reverse complement strand
GGCTTTTGGCGTAGGCAAGAGTTGGGCATTGGCCGCCTTAAGAGACGACATGACCACACAGGCGCACGACGAAAATCCTGGAGACTGCCATGGAATGACAGCGAGCCAACTTACCTCTCAGCGCAGGGATCTCGGATTGGGAGGTGGGCAGCGACATGAAACGCGGAGTCGGCTACGAGGTGAGGCCCTATTCCACGCGGAAATCCAGATCTTGGCTAAGTAGAACGTGAGGGTAAAGTCATGGTAATAAAGAGATGGTGCGTTGGACGCTCTGTCCCTCCCCATCCGCGTGAATAATTTAGTGATTGGGAAGTTCCTTGCCACCGAAAACGATCCGAGCTGGGCGCATGCCTCTAAAGAAAAATTACAAGGAACAGACAGTGGATGCTTTGGGCGCGTCTGAAGAGTAAAATGCATGGATTAATACATTGATACCATATGTAACGCGCAAGGAACACACAGTGGATGCGTTGGGCGAGTCTTAAGAATAAAACACAGGGATGAACACAATGATACCATATGTAACGCGCAAGGAACAGACATTTGATGTGATGGGCACAGTGTAATCGCAACAACCAAGGTGAGGAGTGAAGTAAAGGGCGAGGGAATTGGAAGCTAAAGCCAGAATACTTCTACCCAGAGCAAGGCAGCGAAAGAAAGAATACGCTTCAAAAGGAAACTTCAATGCCAACCAAGGGCATAGCAGAAACTATTATCGAAGCGTATAAAAACAGCAAGGCCCTTTTCACTAGCGGTCTTCGACATAAGTACTGTAACCAAGCACAAAAATTTAAAGCATAAAGAAATCAAATGCAACAGGGTAACCCCTTGCAGAGACTAAAGAATGCTGGCGGAAGGTTAAGCATTCGTAACAGGAGCATTTATAAAAGGCATCACAGTTTATCGCTAGAGTAATGGTAATCACCGCAGAAGGATTTAGGAGCGAAGGCGGTGGAGAGGGAAACTAATCTCAAAGATTCGAAAACCAAAACACAAAAAATCGGATGTGTACGCAACTAAAGCTGGGAGAAGGGCAAAAGAAAAAAAATTCACACACAGTTCCAGAAACCAATACCACTTCCATCTACGTAAAAATCCACATACAGAGATTTAACTATTTTATAATGCTCAATTTAAAAATGTGTACCTTAACGGACGGTTGGAGAATCTGAAGTTGTTGTCCCCACCTACTTGCTAACTGCTAAGACCTCACCGGAACCTCCCAACCAATGCCAGGTATACTCTTCTTCTTCCCCCTTATCCCTCCGAGACTTCTTAAAAATGCTCCTTGATGCCCCTTTATTACCACACATTCCCTTAATGAATAAGGTTTAAGTCTTAGTTGAGTAACCTTGAGTTCAAATTTGAAATTTTTTCTAGACTAGATTCCCTTCTATGTTCCACATTCCTTTTGTATTTAAGTTTCCCCTTTTTAGTCTAAGTTCTAAATTAACAAGTTTTTTACATAGCCAACAATTAATGTTTTTTGGATAAATTATTTCTCCTTTAATTTTTAATTTGATTTTTCTTCATCCCCCTTTATTAATTGATTAATTGGTTCTAGTTCTTATACCCCCAATTAGACCTATGCTCTAAATTCAATTAGGCTTAGAAAAAATGTTTTTAAGGGAAATTTTATAATTATTAAACTTTAGTCATACAACATTTATTTTTAAGGCCGACCATGACAAAATGAGATATTGTTTTCTAGGTACCTAGGTTCATTGACTCACTAGTGTTAAAAATTGCGACGTTCCCTTCAATATGCACCACATAATCCAAGGGTTCCACTCTGATCCAAGTGGATATCGGTGGCCACTCACCTTTTCCAACTGGCTCAAAACAATTTTCTAACAATTTTGGTAATTTATTATTTTTAGCAGTTTTTAACTTGTGGGGCCATTTTGAGGCCCTAAACGATGTTTTTGGGAAAACAGGGAGTGTTATGGAAGTTCCATTGATATTTCATCCAAAATGAATCTCTTCAACGATACTTTTCAAACGGGCTATCATGCGCCTAAAACGGAGATCGTATGCAAAAGTTACGACCCCGAGAAGTTGATGTACTAACTTACCCAAACAGGACCCATAGGACTTTTGGTGCTTCATCTCTTAGAGTTAGGTTTTTGGATGTCTAGGGTTTTTTAAATTCTTGTTTATTATAAAAAGACCTTCAGAGCCTCATTTCAATCATCTTCTTGCGAATGCGAGTAACCGTCACATCTTTTCTCAGAGATAAGCTGCCACCATTCTAGCGAGTCTTTCACTCTGTATTTTTACAGTCTCTGTACATTTATTTCATTAATAGAAATCATGGATTACTGTATATCTGTGTTTATGGTTGCATCTCTGTTACATTTCTGTTATATTATTTAATATCTACGATATCTCTGTGCATTTATTTATTATATCTCCATTGTCATTTCATGCCGAAAATAATTCGGATCAATGGTATCAGAGCAGGTTGTTCTTTATCATTTTTTTAGTGCATGTCCCCTACGAGGTCCGAGTATAGAAAATTGGGTCTCGAGCTTTTCTCCCTTAAAGACAATATCTCTCTCACGCTCAAGAAATCCTCCATGGCGGAAGAAAATAAAAATGACAGAGAAGACGATCCTATAACTATGTTTCTTGAGCAAGCTCTTATGCAACAGAGGGACAAAATGATGGAGAATTTTTTCCACATCCTTCAATGACTGTCGATAGCAACAGGTGCATCTTCATCAAACAACCACTTTGGAAGCACCTCTCCTTTCAATGTATAGGTTAATTTTGATATTCCCATATTTGAAGGTCGGATAGATGCAGATGCCCTAGACAAATGGTTAAATCTGCTAGACGGTTATTTCTTTGTTCACCATTTTTTCGATAGGGAAAAAATCAAATTCACACTCCTTAAATCTCCCCCCCATGTCAAACATTGGTGGGAAGCTTACTGGGAGAAAAGTTCCACAGAGGAGTCTGAAATATATGGGGCTGAGCCCACTTGGTATTTTTTTTTGGATGCGATAAATGAAGATTATTACCCTGTTGGAAGCTATGAGGACCAATACATGAGATGGACCACACTGCGACAAGAGAGGGGCCAAGAAGTTCCGAAGTTTACCAATACCTTCCATACCTTGCGCACCAAGATGGGTATCAAAGACTTCAAACAACATTTGGTTCTGAAATACCATGGGGATCTACACAGATACATCCAAACTAAAATGGATTTTATGGATATCTCATCACTTGATGCTGCTTATCGATATGCTGTTAAAATCGAGTAGAAATTTAAGCACCAGAACAATCGAGAATTTGGGTCTGCAAATCCGCAACAACCAAAGTATGACAAATATGACCCTAACAAACAGTCTCTCGAAAACAAGTCCAAGCCATAGGAAAAGAAGGGTCACGAGAAGACAAAGAAGGACACCAGAAAATGGTGTGATTTCCACAAAATCCCCTGGCACAACACCAATGAATGTCGCTCAAAACAGTCATTGGTGGCCGAGATCAAAGACAAGAAGCCGAACCCTGATTCATAATCTGATTCTAAAAATACTAGTAAAACACAGATCATCGACATAGACCCCACTACTATTGTCGCGACCGCAACAATTCAACCAGAAGAACCAACAGATCCAGAAGAGGGGGAGCGCCTTTTTCATTCATAGATGTGGGTTAAGGGGACCCCACAACATTTTATTGTTGATAGCGGAAGCCAAAAGAACCTCATCTCAACAGAAGTCATCAAACAGTTGGGATTATCGACAACACCACACCTATATCCATACAACATTGGGTGGCTTCGCTAAGGATGAGATCTTCATGTCAGTCAACAGTGTCGATTGTCATATCACATCCAACCCTTCAAGGATGAGGTATTATGTGATGTCCCCTGATAGGATGTCTATGATGTTCTCTTGGGCCAACCATATATGTGGAGACTCCATGCTATTTATGAGTCTCGACCCTGCAGTGTCATTGTTTCTATAGAGGGTCATATCTACAGAATACCAGAGGTAGTTCTGACTATTGTTCCACCTAAAGAGTGTCGGAAGGTAGTATCTCATACTGCAAAATTCAGCTTCTTCACAATCTATTCAAAAGGGGAACAAGAAGGACACTTCAACCACTACAGCCTCGCTCGAAGCACCTTCTATCGAACAGAAACATCTCGACAAGGTTGCAACAAAGTGCAAAGATTCCTTCTTCACACCATACTCTCGTGTAGCTCGACTTGTTGAACAACCTCAGCCTCAACAGGTTTGTGACAAACTTCCACAAAATGAGTAGCGTGACGTCTCTAGCAAGACAAGCAGCTCACCAAGATTCAAATTCAACAAATGATTGATCCAGGTGGATATAGGTGGCCACCTACCTTTTCCAACAAGCTCAAAATATTTTTCTGGCAATTTTGGTAATTTATTATTTTTAGTAGTTTTTAACTTCCGGGGCCATTTTGAGGTCCTAAATGATATTTTATCGAAAATGGAGAGAAATATGAAATATCTTTATATATTTCCTCCAAAATGAATCTCCTCGACGATACCTTTCCAACGGGATATCATGCACCTAAAACGAAGATCGTATGCAAAAGTTACGACCCCGGGAAGTTCATGTACTAACTTACCCAAACGGGGCCCACATGACTTTTGGTGCTTCATCTCCTAGGGTTAGGTTTTTGGATTTCTAGGATTTTTTGGCGTTCCTGTTTATTGTAAAAAGGCCTTCTGAGCGTCATTGTAATCATATTCTTGTGAATGTGAGTAGCCTTCACATCTCTTCTCAGAGATAATATGCCACCATTCCAACGAGTCTTTCAATCTGTATTTTTACAGTCTCTGTACATTTATTTCATTAATAGAAATCATGTATTAATGTATGTCTATGTTTATGGTTTCATATCTGATAGATTTTTGTTATATTATTGAATATATACGATATCTCTATTTATTTATTTATTATATCTCCGCTCTCATTTCATGCCGAAAATAATTCAGATCACACTCGCCTTCATTCATGTTTCATTTATGTGACGTGCCCTTCAAGATGCATTATGTGCTCCAAGGGTGCCACTCGAATTTTGACTGATTTTGGTATAAATCCTCCCTTGGAGTCAATACTCTGTCAGGCAACCTTGTGGGAGACTAAGGCCCTCTAAGGAATAAGGATCCTGCCTTATTGCGCACCCCTTAGAATCTTCATGAGCGACTATCTCAGTATGCCCTCACGACATCATGGATCTCTTCAACTAGGTAATCGTTAACCTACAGTACGAGCCATGACGAAAGTGCTAGTAGGTCATGGTAAGGATGCTGCCACACCTCTCCCTCAATATCTATGGTTTTCGTGCGTGACCCCTTAATTCCAAATGTGAGTCTGATTAGAAAGAAATTGTTAGCCTACATCCATCAACAAAAAATGGCAGTGATCCAAATCAACATCATAATATATCAGTCATATGTCACATATTCAATAACATAAATACTCAAACCATAAAAAGTACACTCCCTAATTCGTTCCATAGTCTAAGGAGGTACATTGATTCCATCGACATCCTCAATCTGTCACGAGTCCTTCACACTCAGGAGAAACCAATCAATATAACATGTCGATACAAATATAATCAAATAACATATCATCATATGCACGACATCATCATAATCCATAATCGAAATAGTTAATCATATAATGAATTGGATCACTTGCATGCAAGTGTCCTCAAAGAATAAGTCCAATCAGGTGTGCACAAGAGCAGGATGTCACATACACTCCCTCTTGTTTTAAACTTTGTCCCAAAGTTTCACATTATACAAGTGCATAAATAAAGCATCTAACAATATCTAAGGATCTAGCCATCAAAACAAAATGGAAACTGTTGATACATACCATATGTGTCCTCCCAGGTAGCTGAGTGCAGACTATAATTGTCCCATTGGACTTTGACCTGATCGACTTTTCGATGTCATAGTTTTCGAATACGATGGTCCAAAATTTGGATTGGCTCCTACGTGAGCACACCCTCATCCAATACCTACAAGGAACTCATGCCAATCACATGAGTAGGATCACTAACATAATGTCTCAAAACAGATACGTGAAAAACATCGTGCATATGCCTCAAAGAATCAGGCAAGGCTAGTCGATAAGCCATGGGCCCCATCCTTTCCACAACCTAGAAAGGTCCCACGAACCTGGGACATAATTTAGCACCCTTTCCAATCTTGATCGAACTCTTGTGTGGTTTCACCCGCAAGAAGACTCAATCTCCAACTTCATAACTACGATCGACATAATGCGCATCGACATAACTCTTTTTTTGATCTTGCGCTTCCTAGATCCTTTGTCTTATTGTTTTCAATTTATCTTCCATTTCTTGGATCGCTTATGGTCCTACCAGGACCCTATCCTCAAGCTGGTCACAACTCAAAGGTGTCTGACATGGTCACCCGTAAAGAAACTCGAATGGCGCCATAGTTTTTTGATAACTGTTGTTGTATGAAAACTCCACTAGTGGCAAGAACTCTTCCCAATGCTTCTTTTAGTACATCACATACATACGCAACATATCCTCCAATATTTAATTCATTCGTTCAGTCTGCCCATCTGTCTCTAGGGGATATGCAATACTAAAGTTAAGTTGGGTTCCCAAGTCCTCTTCAAAAGTAGTCCAAAATCGTCTTGTAAACACTGATCCTCGATCGGATATGATCCTCTTAGGCATTCCATGCAACCTCAAAATATCGTTGATGAAAACTCTAACTATGTCAAGTGATTGATATGTCGTACACACCGAGATAAAATCTACACTCTTCATTAGAGTGTCAACTACCACAAAAATTGAGTCGTGCTTCCTTGCCTTCAGTGACAATCTGATAATTAAATCCATCGAAATGACCTCCCATTTCGATTCCTGAATAGCATGTGGGTGTAGTAATCCTATCAGATATCTATGTTCAACCTTCATTTGTTAAATTTCTAGACATATTGCCACGTAGTTGACTATGTCCACCTTCATTCCTTTCCAAAAGAACAGGGGTTTAAGGTATGCCCTCATCTTTGTGACTCCCGGATGAGCCATGTACACTGATCTATGATCTTTGTTTAAGATCAAAATTCTCAACTGATCGTTGGGAGGTACACAAATCTAGTTATTATATCTCATAAATATGTTGTTGTCCACAGTAAATCCCTCAAATTTTGGTACCAACATGGTGTTTTGTTCGATAAATTCCTTAACCTCCTTATACCAATCATCATCGCGCTATAAAGTTAGAATATTTTCATGTAGATTCATCTGAAGAGGTATCACCAAAAATATGTGTGGTCTCCAACTCAACGCATCAACCACTCTATTCATGGTTCCTTTCATGTAGGTAATCTCGAAATTGTACTCGCTAAGCAGTTCCAACCAACACCTTTGTCGTGTGTTCAAGTCACTTTGTGTAAAAATGTGTTGTAAACCACAATGGTTTCTTTTAGTTCAAATTTCCATCTAATCAGGTAGTATCTCCAAACTCTCAAGGCATACACAATGTCTAACAACTCCAAATCATGTGTCGCATAGTTCTCCTCATGCCTTCTTAACTTCCTTGAGATGTAAGCGATCACTCGATCGTCTTGCATCAAGACTCCGCCTAAGCCTTCCCTAGATGAATCAATGCATACCAAGAAGTCCCCATCCATATCAAGGACTTTTAGTATCGGTGATGTTGTCAACAGATCCTTGAGCTTTCGAAATGATTTGATGCATTTCTCAGTCCATACAAACTTCTTGTTTTTCTTGTAGAATTTTGTAATCAGATTTGCTATCTTCGAAAAACCCTCGATGAACCATCGATAATATCTCGCTAAATCCATGAAGCTACGCACTTATGAGACATTTGTCAGTGTAGGACATTCCATAATAGCCTCGACCTTCACTGGATCCATAGAGATACCTTCGTCGGAAATGACATGCCATAAATAGTGAATCTTCGATTGGTAAAATGAGCATTTTGACAGCTTCCCAAACAAGTTTTTCTCTCATAGACACTATAGTACCAAGCACAAATGTTCGTCATGTTCTTCCATCGTTCGAGAATATATAAAAATATCGTCAATGAACACTTGAAAAGACTTGTCCAAATATCGTGGAACATCCCATTCAACGAGCTCATGAATACTCTTGGGGCGTTTGTCAGTCCAAACGGTAAAATAGTAAACTCATAATGTCCAAACCTCGTATTAAAGGAGGTCTTATGAATGTCTTCCTCGATATGTAATTGGTGATACCTTGATCTCAAGTCAATCTTTGAGAACACCGTTGCTCCCTTCATCTGATCAAACAGGTCGTCTATCTTTGGCAACATATATTGGTTCTTGATCATTTCCTTGTTCAATTGAATTTAGTTAATGCAGTGTCTCCATGACCCATCCTTATTTCATATGAAAATAACAGATGTGCCCCATGGTGACACACTCGGATGTATAAGTCGTAGGTATAACAACTCCTTTAGTTGCATTTTCAACTCCTGTAACTTAGGGGTTGACATCTTATAAGGCACTCTTAGTATCGGTTCAATCCCAGTTTTTAGTTCGATGATAAATTCCAATTCCCTCTCAGGAGGAAACCCTAGTAACTCCTCTGGGAATATGTCTGCAAATTCTTGTACTAGCAAAATGGATTTTGTCTTAGGATTTTCTATGACTCAAAGAAAGCATGATTCAACAATGGTAGTGGTGAATAGATTTTAAAAAATAGCACACTTCATAGCGTGTAAGAATACTAGTGATGCTAGTGAAGTAGTTGCATTGTTTTCCAAAGAAGTGGTTAGATTGCATGGATTGTCACAAAGTATTACTTCATATCGTGATACCAATTTTATTGGGCATTTTTGGAGGACACTCTAGAAAACGTCAGGATCAAATTTGTTGTACAATTCAAGGTATCATCCTCAAAAAACAGAGATAGAAGTAGTGAACAAGAGTGTAGGAAATTTCTTAAGAAGTTTAAGTGGAGAGAATCCTAGTGAATGGGATTTGGCACTGGCCCAAGCTGAATTCACATATAATGATTTAATGAATAGATCTACGTGAAATAGTCCATTTCAGATTATTTATGTACGATCTTCGAAAGGTGTGGTAGATTTGGTTGCATTTCCATATTTGCAAGGTAAGAAGAGTATTGATGCCAATGATTGTGGATAGTACGCATGAATTGCAAGAACAAGTAAAGAAGAAATTGTAGACCGGGTGTTGACACTCAGAACTGAAATGGGTTGCATCAAATCAATCCCGAGGCAAACTCAAACCACTTTGGATTAGAAGCTGCCCTCTTCCAACCCGAGAGGGATCTCTCGAAAAATGTCACAAAATAAATTGAAGTAAACGTGAAAAAGATGGGTAGATTTATGGGTAAATGATGGTCTTGGATTTTTGGAGTTTGGGGGTTAAACCAGGGAAAAGGTCCATTGGGAATGGAGTCAAATGAAAACCAATAAAAAGAGACAATAGCAGAGATCAAATAACTTGCGGAAAGTGAGGCAAAGTAAGTCTATCTTTCAGTGCTTTGATAAATCATGATGTGGTAGCGGAAAGAAAAAGGAAAGGCCGACATAGCAAAGGATACATGCAGAATTCCGAAAATGAAGATTGGTCTTACACAACTGATAGCTGGTGCAGAGGAAAGGCAATAAACAATTACAGAAAACCCAAATCCTTTCGTTATAGTAGTGGTCGTACTAAAGTATAACGAAGCCCATCGGTTAGAAGAAAACAAAATGTAATGCAGTCGTGATGGATTAAGGAAGACATAAAGAAATGATAACACATCAACTTTGAGTAAGGAGCATATCAAATAAATTCCAAACAGATTTAACACAGCTGAAGGAGAAGAAAACATGCTGAAAGAAATCGACCGTGATGAATCTCACAGTCGCAAGCAACAGATATTCTTTATTACTCCATTAATGGCTTACAAAAAACTCAACAATTACAATAGGAACCCTCTTCACAGAGGTTTTCCTCCCAGTGATGCTCTCATGCGCCCCCCCTCCTCTTGTTCTCCTACATCTCATTCTTTTAAAAAAAGAAAAAATCTAACCTAAAACTCTTTGAGTTCCAAGGAATAAGAAACGTTTTATCTTCTGGAACTCTGCGGCTGCTGAGTGCATCTGCCAGCTCTGCAGGCTACTCGAACCACTACCAATGGCTTTGACAAATGGAAAAAATGGTCCCTGCAGTTGTAATGGATTTCTAGACGGATCGACTGGTTTCCGTTATTCCTGTGCGTGTGTCTTAATATGCACGCTGGATCATCTACCTTGGAATATGTAATTTCAATCAACAACGACCCCAAGGATAGACCTGGGTCCATACACAATTCTCTCTTTGAGCATGGAAAGATCCCGGTCATTGGGATTTAGACCATCCATCACCACATTTGGGAAGCTGAACAACATCCTTTTCTCTCAAGCAAAAACTTTTGTGGTCGGGTATGTCAGTGAAATTTGTGTTTCCTTCTGTATCAAAATTAGTATGATTTGAGCAGGGAATCTCTCCAAAAGGAATATGGTCGTCCAAACAACCAAGAGTATGATTGATTTCTTCAATTCACTAGCTTTCTAGCAACCAATGATTTGGAATGCAAAATCCCCTTTCAGCATGACTCGTATTTATCCTCATGATGCTGGCATTGAGAAACAGGAGGCTTCCGAGATCGTTCAAGGATTTAGGTAGCTCCTCTATCTTTGTTCTGGATAAATTCAGGAACTTCACCCTGGTGCCATTGATGGTTCCACTCTTTCCACACCATATTTCGTCATTGTATTTTCCTCCAACTCCACAACATGCTTTAGTGGTGGCTTTGAATCCATATTTAGAGGGATTGGCGAAGAAACTGTAGAAAATGTCGTATGTATTGATGTAGATAATCTTGGTGACTTTTAGTCGTTTCTGCAGAGCAGATAGGTGAGCTTGAAGGTGTGTGTTGTAGTAGAGAATTGCATCTTTGAAGGAGATGGAGCAACCATTCTGATCGAAGTCCTTGGGGGAATGTGGAAAGAAAGTGAGCCAAAAGGGCCCGCAATCTTGGGGCGGTACGTCCCTCACCAGAATAGTCCTGGCTCCCTCGTTGTACATAGCCTACACAACTCCTTCAATAGACCTCGCAAGCTTTGGAAGAATGGTCTCCTTCACCTGGGCGGCGGTGAGGTTGAGCTGCATGTATCCGTAGCTGAAGTTGTTGCCCCCAATCTCTATCGTGTATATCCCTCTCTTGAAAGCTTCAACGCTTGGGAGATAGCTTAGAGGACCATGCGCCTTAATGCTGGCAAGAACCTGTTGCTTGAAAATTTTGAACTGATTGATCTAGACGCTGAGGGAGATGGGAGCAATGAAGGAATCTGCATCACAAATAGTGGCACCTGCCACAACAAAGTTGGCTCCATGCCTTTCTCCTTGATTACTTCGAAGGTATGAAAGGGTAGGAGCGTTTCGTTAGCCAAGTGTATTTGTTCACTCCCTTCCATTATATCATCGTATTGATGGGATATCAAACCGGTTGCCAACTCTCCAATTCACTAGCACATGCAAATCCTCGCGTAGTTCTCATCATCACATCTGATTCCCAAGATTACACCTGTTGACACTCGAAACGACTTGAAACCGACACTGGATGGATTGCCTCCATCGTTTCTCCCGTTGATCTACTTCCATTACGACCACCATCTGGAAGAACAACTCTACCTTCCCCTCATCAAATGTTTCAGTAAACGGTTACCAAATGCACGAGATACAGCCAGAACACCTCCTACTCTCCACGTTCCATGAGAAACAAAGCGATAGGCGTAAACATGCTTTGTCTGTCCAAATCTCCTTGCACGAAAAAGAGCCTGAAGATCCTTTGGTGAGAAGGATATTTTTGTCCATTTTTTCCCAACATACTCGGTGTTGGACTCGACCTGATCTATTAGTTGCTTTACTTGTCGAAAAAATCTGTCAACTTTGGTTTCTTTCTTGAACTTCCGCAATCGAACAACTGGAATAAATGCCAACTCTGGAAAAGCTACAGAATATCTCCACAGTGTCAAATGTTCAACAAGCTCCTCAACCACAGAAGAAACACACTCCTATTGAAAAGCACGAGTTTTCAGTGTCAGTTTTGGTACCTTAAGTGTAGTTGAAAAGTCATTTCCTTTTCCAATTCCTCCCATAGGTGGCCTGTTTAATTATTTGAACTCTAACATATCCACAAGAAGTGAAGCCACGAGAATGAATGTCATAGTTGCAGATGAAAGTTTGTTCAACATTTTTTCACACTGCACCCTCAAAGCAAAATATCGAGCAGTAGGCACCAATCGAGCAACTCCACTAATGATTTGAACCAATGGATATGCCAATGGCTGAAGATCATCCGTTTCCCTGTGTGTACAAATAACTTTAACCCAGACATCTAGGAAAATCATGAACTTCCAGCTGTAAAAATTCTTGAAGGATTCCTTAGTCTTCACGGAGAGGGCATTTCATAAAATCATCGCCATTTGTCGTATAAAGACAAAGGCGTGTTGATACGCATTGCTCAAGTCCACTCCATAGAGCTCAAAAACACAGTTGCTAAGGAAATGAATATGCTGCAATCTTGCTGAATTAACAAACTTGCAGTTTGCAACATAATCCTTGTAGATACCTTCACCAGTGCCCCATAAATGAAGTGAAACCTTCAGATGTTTACGTAAAAGAGCAGGAAATGCTTCCAAAAATATAACTGAAGATCTGAGGCATCGAATTGTAAATGAAATCATCTGGTTATCAGTCATCTGGTTCATTACATGAAGAACATTACTAAGATATGATTTGACAAGATGTCCAAAATTCCTCCATGGTTTTGTTTCCTTCAATCGTAATATGTTGTCCCTCTTTCCGCCAGACCTAGAAATTTTCAGCAATCTTCTCAATATACCATCCATTTCACTGAGAACAAAAACCATGATCTTATTAAAAACATTGCTCGTCATGATGCTCAAGTTTGACCCAGAGTCATCCATCCCACTATCTCCATAATGACATGCAGTTTGGAAATCTCACAAAAGTGAGCGGAGAGCACCCAAGCTCTAGTCCTCCAGTATTGCTTGACACCAAGCATAAACTGCGACAGTTGTAAGCACTTTCTTGGCTGGTTGCTTCAAATCTTTGCTATCATCCCTTCTTCCTTCACTGGGCTTCAAAAATTGTTCTTTGGCACTCTCATCATCTTCTTCATATCCCTCACTATCTTCATCACTGAACTGCAGAAGCTCCTTGTCATGGTCTTTCAAGAACTCAAAGAACTCAGGATCCTTTTCCTTGAGTCTCTCTAACTGTTTTTTGTGCTTATGAGACTCAGATAAATGTTTCATTTTTTGGCATGGAAATTCATTGTCATCCTCTATTAGTTCATCCACTTTCATTTTTCTCAACTTCTTTTTCAACAATTTCTTCCCAACCTCTTTCCTTTTGACCCTATCAGTTCCTCGCTTTCCTCTACTTGAAGATGCAATAGGAGCATCTCGTTTGCAATTGAAAGTATCTTTATTAGCTTTAAGCTTGTGTTTCGAACCATTGATTTCTTTGGAATGCTTCATTTCATGTTTACCAGGTTTGCCCATGTTTCTCGCTTAACTTCTTTGCTTCTGCCTTATTCTCTCATGCCTGAACCAGTCTGTCCATATGCAAGAACCATAGCCTTGTAGCCATGGGACAAACCATCAACAAGTGGAGCAACACATTCTTCAAGAATGGCTGATGAAGGAGACCCAGTGTTACCATGATCAAAGGTAAACGAATGAGAACCAGTTTGTACCTTGGGCAGTGCAGTCAATTTGTGATATCTGTTACAACACCAGGAATGACAATTATAAGAAAAGAAAAGATAAACATAAAAGACAAAAAGTATTCCAACAGGGTGAGTTGTTCATGGCTTACTTGAGGGAGTAGTGATTTCCTCGAGGCACATATAAAAAACTCAAGTAAAATAAGATAGGTCCATGTCAAATTCTGAAATAATTCTTATCATTTCAAACTTCCAGAGAAATTTGACATATCCTCTACATTCAATGTTGTGGACCTCTGTGAGTTTCAAGAAAGGGACATAAGAGAAGATGAAGGTACCCTCAATGAATGGGAACAACATCTATCAATTAAGTCTTAGGATCATATTGAAGAAATTATTGCTACCCAAATTGATAAGAAGACTCATCGGAAGGAGTACATGAAATATTTGACCAAGTGAAATAATTGAGGAGTAGCATATGCATTGTGGGTGACTGAAGACCAGTTAGCACGTGTGCATAAATATTCACTTCAATAGTGATCTGCACATGAGCTGGAGCTCATGTTTTTCTTACTAGGGTGTCTGATGCAGGGGCATCCTTGGGCTCGAGAAATCCACATCACCCAAAAATATTTCCATTCTGCAAATAGGAAATAAGTCGAATAAGGACTATGTTAGTGGTCCATTTTATTTAGTTAGTTTGAAGTACATTCAAAAATTGTTGATTATTCCTACTACTAATCTTGCTATGCTGAAACGTGTGCTGAAACTCGTGTTGGAACTGTCATGTATAGATAAATTTTACAAGTGTCATGTTGAAACACGTGCTGAAATCGTGATGAAGCTCATGTTGAAACAAGTGCACATAATGAAATTTTACAAGTTTCATGATATTTATTTATTTGCAACATTGTGGTCATATGCATTTGATTTTTCTACACTGGTATGCATTCATAATGAGTCGCAAGTGTTGTTAGAAAAAAAAATCACCGGTAAAGGACAAAATGTAACTCAAGGCCAAAGAGAAGTTGAAGCAACTTGGTAGACAAAGAGATAGTTTGGGTAACAACTCGTTCTTGGAGGGAAGGAAAATTGTTTCAGATCCAAGGAGGAGTTTTAAAAAGAAATGGAGTGCAATTTTGAAGGGGTTGGCGAACCACGAAGCAAGGAAATCATAGAAGGTGGAGTGGAGAGAAAAATTCTAGATTGGGTGAGCACACAAGAAGGAGAAACATAATCATAGCCCATACACGCAAACCATTACCCTATGGATGATTTCATAGTGGTTTTCAGTCACACAAGCAATAATTCATGGTGATGTTTTTAACTTAGGCTCGATGTAATCTAGAAATATGTTCTCTGCATTGAATTAATAAACAAATGGTACTGAAATTCGTGGGTTTTCGAGTGTTTTAGTTTCTAGTGGATTCCTCATTATTTGGAAAAAGTATTTCTTTTTTGTTTTTCCTCTGTGTGTCGTAGCCGAGTTACATATGCATTAGTTTTCTTCAATATGGACCACACAGACTCCTCTAAATCAAGATAACCACAAGCTAAATCACTACATCCATTGTAAGTGATACTCATTCTTCTAAGATACTGAAACTCCCATTTCCATGCTCTTCACCTGGTTTTTCCATGTGTCGACTAACAACACCAAGTGAATATGAAATATTTGAACATTCCATCACAAACACCATTCCTTCTCTTGCATCAGGCACACAAGACATATAATCATTTTCTTCTTTACGACTATGACATAAATTTGAAGAAATCTTACAATGGTAAGCTAAAAGGGATATTTATTGGTTTCATAATGTTCATACTGAACCTCATTAGTATCTTCACCAAACTTGTATTGTGATAACCACAACCTAGCATTTTTATGTCTCTATGTACTTCTATGTCCAAGAATTGTTTTGCTCCTCATAGATCCTTCATCTAACGTCCCAACTAATTGAGCCTTTAACATGTTAATCTCAACCATGCTTTTCTTACAACAAACATATCATCAACATAACACCAAGATAATGAATATGCCAATGAAACTTTTGAATTAAACATAATGATCTTTCTCACATCTTAAGAAACTTTGGCTCGCCATGCAGGAATCAAACATCTTGTACCACTTCATAGTTACCTTAGGCCATATAATGATTCTATGAGTTTGCAAAAAATTCTCTCTTCATGATCCTAAACAACTTCTAATTGTTACATGTGCATATCTCTTCTAATGAGGAATTTTTTCACAATAGGATCCCATAATCTACAGCCCTCATCTCCATCATTACAACAAATCGAATCTCACTAAAGCACCAAAGTGAGCCTTCACTTCTCACCTTTGGGCTAATTTCAATTGAATATGCAATCCATGGGATACCAAAAAAACATGTGTCCAAAACCCAAAATGTTGGCCTTAAATTCCTCCTTGGGTTTCCCATGACCAAAGCCATCCAAACCTCCCTCAAAGTTATGGCAGTGCATGCTCGCCCACTATCACTTAGATCCGTGTCTAGAATTTAAAGTTATGGCAGTGCATGCTCGCCCACTATCACTTAGATCCGTGTCTAGAATTTATTGGTGAAATTTCAAATAGGGGTAGGCATGCCTGGGTCTTATGGTCATATTCTCATTTAAATGTTGAAATTTTCATTCGACCCTTCTCCTTTCCATCTCAGTGCGAAACCAAGTCCTCTTCCTCACACAAAAGCTCCCATCTATGCAAAATGTCTACCTAGATATCGTTACCATGTCCATTGCTACCAACGTTTCATCCAATGTCATGTGAGACATTAGCACACCTAGCATGGCCCTTCAACTATAGATCTAGAGAATCGTTTTCTTTGAGGACATCCGATGGATTTCTCGACCTACCTCTCATGGAACTCCTCTAGTGATCTCCCCTTAGCAACCTAAGAACCCTCAACGAACACATTCACCCAAGTAGAAAATCAGATATTCATCACTATGCAGGGGAACGACGTCCTTTTCGACACCCAAATCCAAATCACCTGGTCACAGCTCGTTCTAACTTGCTATACTTGCTTCTATGGATGTTATAGCCTCTACATATCCTTCAGTCAGTCGATGCCCTACTGACACAACCAGATGGATTCCTATTTTGTGCACGTGTATCTATACTTCACTTGGAGTTCGAATCTTCCCAATCATTATTAATATAATCACATGTTGGTCTCTATATTCTTATCTTCTCCTCCGTTGGGAACCCTGCAACACGACGTCCCGGTGCCTTCATTTGTAGTTTCATATTCTCTCTTTTCAACAAAGATTAGAAGCTCGATGCCTTCATTACAGCTCAAGCCCAACCCATCGGTTGGACTAGATAGAAATTGGAAGAGCAACCATTGCATAGGAATAACACACAAACAATAGATTGTATTACTGCACTCTTACACACATACATAGGTAAATATATAGCTGGATTCAGATCCAACCGATTCCATTCTTGGATGGAGTGGTTGAGAATATATCTCAACAACCTCCTACAAATCTTCAACCAACCCAATCTAGTCTCCTAAAGTAAGCTTTATTCTAACACCCTCCCTTAATGCTTACTTTACAAATTACAATACTTAATCACAATTACAAAAAATTACAACACTTGAACTTTCGTCTGTCTGTCTGGTCTTCCTCAGCAGTGAAACTCACTCTGCAATCACACAGCTTCCGCTCTTTCTCAAATGGAATCAAACAACAACTCATATACTATATGAGAAGACATCAGCGGCCTCTCACCTCCTAATCAACAATTCCTCTCTGTAATAAGGTGGCTCGTCAGACCCAATCTGCAGCTCACTCGTAAACCCAATAATTGTCCCTATTATGCAACACTCCCGGTGGAAGGTTCTCAAACAGATCAACAACATTCAAAAATTCAACACACATCGGCTCACAAATGAAACAACAACTCTTTCTCGCAGGTCTAAACAGTTGCGATCTCCTACGATCTGAATAGAAAACAACACGCAGATATATTCGATCTTCAATGATTTCTCAAATGCGTGGCAATGCGACACTCCTCCAACAAAAACAGTGGCAACGGATTTCTTACATGACACACAACACTCTCACAAACAAAAGAATTCAACACTCTTAATCTATGTATGTACAAAAAACCATCTCCCAAACTATTTCATCTTCCTGGGCACTCCCATGAGGGATTAAGCCCAACTAAGCTCTAATACCAAGATAGAAATTGGAAGAGCATCCATTGCATAGGAATAACACACAAACAATAGATTGTATTACTGCACTCTTACACACATACATAGGTAAATATATAGCTGGATTCAGATCCAACCAATTCCATACTTGGAGGGAGTGGTTGAAAAGATATATCAACAGCCTCCTATAAATCTTCAACCAACCCAATCTAGTCTCCTAAAGTAAGCTTTATTCTAACATGACCATTCCCTGAGAACACCTCCTCAATGACACATCTTTTTGTACATTGGTTTCCTCGTGATATAAATCCCCGAGACTTGCGGCAGGTCTCATCACACCAAAACCTTGACAATTTCATCTCTTCATTGCTTTTATTTTTATTTTTGGCTTCTATGTCTGCTTGAAGATCAAGGGTGTGTCTATGATACTACTTGATCCCCAACAATTATTCAAGAAAACTAAGATTGTTTCGGTATCCTTTTCCTAGTGTAGGGTTTCACCCCTTGCCAGCATGTCAAGACCTCTACATCATTAAACCCACAATTATGAAACCAATGCTTGAAATAAGAGCCCTTTTATGCTCACCATTAAAAGTATTGCACCCAAAATTATGAAACCTGTGCTCGAAATAAGAGTCTTTTATGCTCACCTCTAAACGTATTGCACGCGTGGCCCAAGCATGGCCAACTACATCAGATCCACTCGAATCCATGCATTTCCACGATCTTTATTCATAAATCTACCATCAAAACCCACTTCCTAGTGATCTAGTCTTGCTGATCCGACCTTCACAGAATTCTTCTCGACCCCATTCTCCCTCACAACAACCAGCAATAGCTCCTCTTCACAGGACTGACCAGCGACCACTCCTCAACCGTGTTGTTATTCCCTAAAGTTGCATTGACCGTGAGAGGGTGCAAGCTAGGGTATTATCAATTTATTGCAAAGTGTTTTAAAGATTTTAATGATTTGGTATTTTGGGTAAGGTGGTTGAAAACTGGCTCAAGAGTATAGCATAACATGAAAATCACAATTAGAACATAGCATATCCCATTGTCTGGTTAAAAGGTAAGTCACATAGATGAATTAGACCAATAATAAAGAGAGGAGGAAGATTCCAATTTGTCAACTTCACATAAATCCTTCTTTCAGAATATCATAAAGAAACAATACCATCAGTTTGATATCAAAACTTGAAAAGCATTGCAATCTGAATAATGAATTCAAGCATGAAGAAAGAAAACAGAGTAGAAAAGAGTGTCTAACCTTCCATATGCCTTTGCTATTAAGTGTCAAATAGAATAATAATGCCTTACAAGGAGTTTCTAGAATAAGTCCTTTGGATCTCCATTTTTTTGACATGAACACAGTCTTTCCTCTGCCTATTTAAACTATCCATAAAACCTCCAGATCCTATCATCTAGTGTACTTTTAATGACTAGATCTGAATAATATCTATCTACTAGGGAAGTTAGCTCAAAAAGAGTATTTACAATCCAAAAATAGATCATTGCTGAACAACTTGATATTGTATGATCTTGCCAGCATTACATTTGATTCTAGAAAACATTGATTAGTTTGATCTAGTCATACAATTCGAGGTCTTTGCATTTCACAAGCAAAAAACGAGTAGACACTGCCATATTTCCTGGAAAACATCAAAATTATGATTGTAGCAATCTTCATGAAACCTTTAGGATATAATCACAACAATAGTTTTAACATTTTTCTGTTTGAGCTTTGTAGTAAGCACGATATTGTGCCAATAGAGTCTGAAGTTTATGTCTCTGAGTTCTTTGCGCAATGCCCTTTGCTATTTTTTCTTCTTTTTGAAACCTTGAATCCTTTCTTGCTGACGAGCATTCCATTGTTCTATTAGTGCCTTTTCTTTCTTCAATTGTCTCACTATTTTATGGAATTCCTTGATCCTTTCTTTATTAGTTCTGATTTTAACCCTGAATTCTGAGAACTCTTCAAAAGGTGCAGGCTCATTCAGATTTAAGGAAACCTTGTGTTCTTTTGATTTAACTTGGTATTTAGAAACCAATCTTGAGCTATGTTTTTCATCAGAACTTGTTGAATCCATGGCTTCAAGCACATCTGATATGTGATCTGAGTGTACAAGGTAATCCTTTTTATTCTCAGGAATCTAACCTCACTGATACCTTTCGCAATTTCTTTAGCTTTTGCCAATCTGGTTGTAGCTCTCGTTACAGGTCCTGTAGATGATGAAAAAATTTGGTTACCTTTGTTTATTGGTTTCTTAAGCAATGGAGTTCCTTTTTCCTTTTTCCTGGTACTTGCTTCAGCATCTTCAGAGTGATATTCTATAACTATAATGTTTTCTTCTTTGATCGATGGATTATACATGTCTCTAGACTTCAACCTGTACTTGTTGGTAACCCTAGTAGAATTCCTTCTAGGTTTTTGAGACGCAGACACACCTTTATCCTTTTTCCTTTTGACTACAATGCCCCTTTTACTGGTTGATGGCGATTCATGCTTGACTGTAGTTTGAGTATTAAAATCTTCATCTGAATCTTCTTCCCCTTTAACATCCCCTTCAAAAAACATTTTGATTTCTGGATCCAACTTAGGTCTTTTACCTCTGCTATTCCTCGTCACCCTGATATCAGGCATTTCTTCTTTAACAAGGGTTTCATCAATTGAAATATTTCGTTTCTATGTAATAGTTTTTTTTCCTTTGCCTTTCTTCTATTTTTTGGACTGTGTGTTAGGATTTAAGGATTGCATGAGCCAGCTCCAGGGCTTCTGTAATTCTCTCAAAGTGGACATAACTAAAGTCTTAATTAAGACTTGATGAAACCGATTTCTCTTTGCATTGGTGGAAAGTGACTGCACTCTCTTTGGCATCTTTGTCAAGGTTTTGAGTAGAAAGTAGGGCATATTTGAGGGATAATCACCATTTAGATGCATTAATATCCTAATGTGGTAGATATAAACTATTGAAAATCTACCTTTGCGGGTGATATACCTATGGATAACGATAAAAGTAGTGTTCCATTCAGGTCTAATCCAGCTGCGAGGAACTCCCCTTCTCCAATTTGGATTTTTCTTATCTGGAAGCAGGAATTTATTCACAAACTCTTTAACCACATGCTCTTTATTCCACCATCTTTCTCCTCCAACCACCAATCTGCAATCTTTAGCAATTGTCTGTTCTGTCACCAACATCAACGTCTTCCCAATATGCACCTCGTGGCCATCAAAGTTCAGTGCAAACTCCATGGATACCTTCTCGTCGTAACCTTGAAAAGTGGTAAGGAATTCAAACCACCTGACATCTCTGAACCTTTGAGCCATATGAGGATAACCTTCGAGGAGTTCAACACCCTCGAGTTCTAATCTGACTACCTGTCCACTCCTCTTAGGCGCCATCAAAACACAATGCTATAACTGGCATGATTCAGATTCTAAATTTTCCACCTGCAATCTGTTAGTATATTACTGTTCTTCTGAGCAAATACCTGTGCCTAAAATTCAACAAAATCAGACATAGAATGACAGGTTCAATATAATGATCGTTGAGAATTGGAAGACTTGAAATGGGTCCTTTGCGGGTACAAAGCAATCCGATCATGTAATGGTTTGAATCACAAAATGATTCCAAAGATATGGTGGGACACATGTGAAATCTCAAACCATGATCTGTGTCATCATAACGAAATCTGGGTGACAAGCACATATTAAGGCATGATTATCTTTGCGCTACGGGAATAATGCTATTCGAGTAGCACTATTAATGACTTAGGATAATTTGAATTTGTAAAGTTCAAACAGGCATATAAAGTGACACATCATTTAAAACCATGTCTTACAACTCCAAAATTAAATAAATTATTCAAAAAGTTGAAATGCAAACCATCACAAGCTAAAAAAAACGATTAAAATCAAATGGAAGCAGAAAATGAAGTGCGGGTAGGAAGGTTTTGGGATTAGGGTTTCTCACAAAATCAAAAACAAAAATTAGATACTAACATTGGATCCTTCTGGGGATGGAGTTTTGACAGTAAACTCCAAGAACTGCAGACCAATGCCTTTTCCTTTATCTCCGATTCACTGATCTCCCTGCATCTGTTAGTCTTTTATTCTCAATATAACTGTAAAAACAAGTCCATTGGGTATATGGAGTCTTTATTGAAAGGAAAACCTATTGTACTAAATGAAAACCTGATGAGTCAATAGAGAAAATAGTGCTTTAATAACCTCCCATTCATTGGCCCCCCAAAAGTTTCTGTGTTGTCTAAATTATGCAGGAGAAAAGTGTTATTGTTCATTACCTTGGCTATTCTGAAAGGACCATACCATAGGTTATTGAACTTACCCTGTTTTTCGTTATCCTCTTTCCTAGCATCCCATATTAACACCAAATATACCTCATTGAAAGTATCTTTCTTAGTTCCCTTATCGAATGTAGCCTTGACTTTGCTCTGGTGAGAAACAACTTTCTGATTCACTTGTTCTCTGACCTATTAAACTTCAATCATCTGAAAAAATCTCCTTTGGATATCATTGGGTTCTTCTAACTCTTCTTGTAGAAACTTTAAAATTGGCAGGCCCAATTGAGTTGGAAGAATAGCTTTTGTCCGATATACCATCTGGAAAGGAGATGTCCCAATAAACTTCTTGTTGCTAATACAATCAGCCCAAAGGGAAATCTTTAACTTGGAATCCCATAAATTTTATTTTCTGCTAGTAGTTTTTTGATAATCCTTATCAGAGTCTTATTGGAAGATTCTGCAAATCTATTCCCTTGGGGATAGTAAGGAGTAGAATGAACCAGTTTGATACTATACTTATTGCAGAATTCAATCATGGAATTCGATTTAAATCCCTGTGCATTATTAGTGACCAGTTTTTTAGGACAACCAAGCCTCGAAAAAATATATCCTTCTAGAAATTCCTTGATTACCTTGTTTATTGTATTCCGAGTCAGAATTGCTTCGATCCACTTCGTAAAATAATCTGTGGCTGTAAGAATTCATCTATGTTGTCCTGAATATGATGGATTATTCTCTTCGATGAAGTACAATCCCCATTGTTGAAATGGTCCATGGGTGATGATTGGTTTCAGAGGAAAAGATATAAGTTTCTGCTTTCCAACAAATTTTTAATAGGGTTCACATTCCCTGACCTAAGAAAAAATATCTGAGAATAGAACTGGCTAGTAATAGACTGCCCTAAGAATCTTGAAGGCAATAGCCTTCCAATGATGATGGCCTCTGCACACAGCATGATGCAGATCATGAGAAATTTGTTTAGCTTCTTTTTCATCCACACACCTCAACAGAAAATCGTTAGGGATTTCCAGAATAGGGTCTGATCAACAATGCAGTACTTTACTTCTCTTAACTTTAATGATCTGAATATTGATTTATCCAACTTTGGGGGAGATTGAAAGTTCAACAAAAATAATATGATATCTTTGTACCATGGAGAAGAAACATACTTGTTGTTTACCTGTGAATTTGTTTCTTCAATTTGGACAGAAGAATCCTATGTCTTGTCTGAAATATGGTACAACTCAATTGCTTTGCAATTAGATTCTGTCATTAATTTGGCAAGGCATTTTCCTTTTATCAATTGAGTAGGATTTATGGTGAGATCATACTCCATGATTTTTGTTATCAATTTCCCTCTCTTTCCTTCACAACAAGGATGAACCAATATTTCTTTGACTGCACTGCTTGGGACATAAGTTGTAATCTTAGATTGAAGAACATATACTCTGAAGGATTTCAGAGCCTTTACCAAGGCATAGGCCTATTTTTCTATTATATCATACTTCAATTCAGAGTCTCTGAGGTTTTTGCTAAAGAAGGAGATGGGATGCTCGTATCCTTGCTCATTTATTTGCAGAAGAACAACATCTATGGTATTTTCTGATGCAAATGAAAAAATCATGAATTCTTTGGAGTAATCTGGGCTAATTAGAACAGGTGCCTAAACAATATCCTGCTTGATCCTTTCAAAGGATTCTTTCGCTTCTGGTATCCACTTAATTTCTGCATCCTTTTTCAACATGTCAGTAATGTACTTGATAATATCTGCAAAGTTAGGTATAAACCTCCTTAAAAAATTAATTTTACCAATGAAGGACTTAATAGACTTTTTGTTTCTCAGAATGTCTATTTGTTGGATAGCCTTTAGTCTTTCAGGATCTATTTTAATACCTTCAGGTGAAATGATGTGTCCTAAAATCTTTCCTTCCTCCATGGAAAAATGTGATTTTTGGGGATTAAGTAATATACCGTACCTCCTGCACTTCTCAAAGGTCTGCTTCAAGTGCTATAAATGTTCTTCGTCAGATGTTGAAAATATAGTCATGTCATCAAGGTAAATAACCACAAAACTGTCTTTCTCCCCAATGAAAGCGATGTCCATAGCCCTTTGGAATGTGGATCCTGTGTTCATCGATCCGAAAGACATATTTTCATACATAAAAGTGCCCCAAGGAGTGGTAAAAGCTGTTATATTTTTGTCCTCTTCCATTAGTGATATTTGATTGTATCACGAGTATCCATCAAGCATAGAGATACTCTTTGCGCCGACAACTCTTTGTAAGATATAATCCATTTTTGGTAATGGATAATTGTCTTTCAAAGAGCACCTGTTTAGATTACTGAAGTCCACACAGAGCCTTATCTCTCCATTCTTATTCCTGACAGGTACAAGGTTGGCTACCCATTCTGAGTATCTCAGTGGCACTATGATTTTTCCATTTCAGCTACTTTTTTATTATAGGTAACAATAAAGCATTAAATTGCTTGAACTTTTTCTTAACGTGTTTTGATCCAAGTTTCAAAGGAATTTTTTGCTGAATAATATCTGTATCAAACACTTTTAGATCTTCATAAGACCAGGAAAATATATCGGAAAAGCCACAATGTTGTCAATAGACTGTCGACGTTTCAGATCCAAATCAGGATCCATCTTCAGGACAATGAGCCTGGGTTAAGAAAAAGGGAAGAGCTGGTATAAATACTGGAAGTGTGGGAAAGTTTTCAGTGTTGGCTAGGTTTAAAGTAGAATTATTTAATAAATTTAATTATTTGCTAAGATTTCTAGGGTTTATTAATTTGTTTATTTAAGGTTATAATAGTTTATTATTAATTTAGGTTTGTTTTTATCTTTATTTTATGTTATAGGGTTTAGTTAATAGGTAAAAAGTGGATTATTAAATTTATTTTAGGGTTAAAGTATTTTAATCTAAGGTTAAGGTATAAACTGAATAATTAAAAAGAATTAAATGTTTGTTTATGAGTTAATATTAGGGTTTCTAAATGTGTTTGTTTTTGGTTATAAGGTAAATAATTGGTTATTATTAATTTAGTGTTATGTATTAATGTCTTCATTTAGATTACTATGTTCTAGGGTTAGGTTATAGGTATCAAGTAATTTATAAGATAATAGGGTTTTCCCTTCTTGTTAATCTATATTCTAAGTGTTTATTACTTCAGGGTTACTTTTTGATATTAATCAATTATGTTTTTAGGTTATTTAAGAGGTTATTAGGTTGTCTTAGAATTATAATTAATTAGGAGGGGTTTTTTTATGAATAAATAAATTTATAATAATGTATGAAAATTACCAATGATTATTGTTGTTTTTTGTGGATCAGAGGGAGCCAGTTTTTGCTCAGTTCTAACCCACTGCCTTTGTTAAGGTTACTAGGATGTTTACGGATTTCAATGGATTCTCTAATACGACAGATTTCAATGGCTTCTCTAATACGACGTTTGAAGAGGTGATTCTCTTTGGCGAGGATTTTGGTGTCTTCTAGGTGAACATGGTGTCTTGTTTTAATGGAGTGATAATACAAAATCTTAGTGACGAAGAAAAAGAGTTAATAAGACAAGATTGCTCAATCATCATACACAAAGACAAACCTCCAAAAAGTAATACGAATAAAGAGGAATGCATAGCCCTAAAGAACCTAAGAAACGTTGAAACTTTGGTTATTCTCAAGGCAGACAAAGGAGGCGCTACTGTTCTTATGAACATGAATGACTACAACAAGAAAATGATAGAACACCTAACCAAGTGTGGAAGCTATAGGAAACTAGATTTCAATCCCATCAAGAAGATTATAAGGCAAGGAAAGAAAGCCATCAACAATTCTAACCTAGATGAGAGAACCAAAAAATGCCTAACCCCCAACAATGAGATCACCCCAAGGATCTACGGTCTGCCGAAAATTCACAAAGAAGACGTCCCTCTTAGACCCATAGTGAATACCATAGGCTCACCAACCTATGAGCTAGCTAAACACATAGTTAAGATCCTTAGCCCTCTAGTAGGCCACATTGACTCTTTCATCAAAGACTCCAATGATTTTATCCATTAAAACAAGACACCATGTTCACCTAGAAGACACCAATATCCTTGCCAAAGAGAATCATCTCTTCAAACGTCGTATTAGAGAAGCAATTGAAATCCGTAAACATCCTAGTAACCTTAACAGAGACAGTGGGTTAGAACTGAGTGAAAACTGGCTCCCCCTGATCCACAAAAAACAACAATAATCATTGGTAATTTTCATACATTATTATAAATTAATTTATTCATAAAAAAACCCCTCCTAATTAATTATAATTCTAAGACAACCTAATAACCTCTTAAATAACCTAAGAACATAATTGATTAATATAAAAAATTAACCCTGAAGTAATAAACACTTAGAATATAGATTAACAAGAAGGGAAAACCTTATTATCTTATAAATTACTTAATACCTATAACCTAACCCTAGAACATAGTAATCTAAATGAAGACATTAACACACAACACTAAATTAATAATAACAGATTATTTACCTTATAACAAAAAACAAACACATTTAGAAACCCTAATATTAACTCAAAAACAAACATTTAATTATTTAGTTTATACCTTAACCTTAGATTAAAATACTTTAACGCTAAAATAAATTTAATAATCCACTTTTTACCGATTAACTAAACCCTATAACATAAAATAAAGATAAAAGAAAAAACCTAAATTAATAATAAACTATTATAACCTTAAATAAACAAATTAATAAACCCTAGAAATCTTAGCAAATAATTAAATTTATTAGATAATTCTACTTTAAACCTAGCCGACACTGAAAACTTTCCCACACTTCCAGTATTTATACCAGCTCTTCCCTTTTTCTTAACCCAGACTCATTGTCTTAAAGATGGATCCTGATTTGGATCCGAAACGTCGACAATCTATTGACAACACTGTGGCTTTTCTTATCAAAACTTAAAATCCCAACCACAACAATCTCACTCATCATATCTGAATATTGTTTCATCAATTCAACATACACTTCTTTCTGTTTTTGTGACATTTTTCTAGATATTTTGACCAACCTGGGGTTTGCATCCGGACTAATGTCACAGTCCACTACATCCATTTCTTCTGTTTGGATAACAACCTTCCTGGAAACATCATTGTGATCGAACAACCTCTCTAGTGGAACCAAACCTTTGGGCAGATGGTTTGTCTTCAGTTCAATGATTTTGTGGCCAACAATAGTATCTTGAAGGACTTTTGTAGCATGTATTTCTTCTTCACCATCTTCGTCATCTTGATCTATTGAAATGTTAGAAAACTCTTCAATAGTTTTCAAAAATCTTTGAATTTCCTCATCATCTTTAAAAGCCTTCCAATGTTTTATATTATCCGGTATTGAGGGTCTGTGTATGACTTCAACTTCAAACTTCAGATTAGGAAAGATCAAAGTTTTAAAGTTGCTAGCTGCAAGTGCCAAAGAGTCAGCCTGCTGATTTAAATTTTTGTGCACAAAAGTAATATTGAATGCCAAAAAGAAATTATCCACATAATCCCACACCTCATTTGTATATTGTTTTAACCTTTACTGTTTGGTTTGATATATATTCTTTATCTGGTGAATAATAAGTTTCGAGTCTCCAAAAACAGACAGCTTATCTATACCCATATCTCTAGCATCTTTCAAACCTAATAGCAAGGCTTCATACTCATTGATGTTATTAGTGGTGTCAAATTCAAGTTTATATGACATAGGAATAACCTCCTTGGTAGGGGAAATGAAGACAATGTCAACTCCAAAACCTTCTTTAGAACATGCTCCGTCAAAATACATTTTCCAAACAAAATTGTCTTTACTGTCTCCAACTACAGTTGTTGTCTTTCTGACTAATACTTCTGCCATCTCATCACTCATATGAAAAATAGAAGAACCAAGATCATCTTCTACAACATATATAGGGCAATTAGTGGGATTATTGTGATCACTTACCAAATAAGCCAATCTAACTTCTATGTATAATCTTCGTTGTTCCCCACCAAAAATAGGTATGGCTGCATAGCTAAGGTCTATCTATAGAGTACCACCTACCTTCTTGTCCCAAGATCTTGAAATAAGCATTCCAAATTTTGGTGGTATGTCAGCCAAAATAACATCTAATACCACACTTTTCATATGTAATTGGGAAAGAGTAACAACCACATATATCATAACTCCAAGGCATTTGACTTTCTTGGAGTCAAAAGAATATAGATCATGATATGGTCTAGTAATGTCCAACCCTAATTCTTCCATCACCACCTTAGGCATGACATTATGCGAGGCACCAAAATCCATTAAGCAGTTGTGCAATATCTTGTCATGGACATTCAATGAAATGTAGAATGGTGGAGAGGCATCAATTATGTATTCAAGGTGAGGTCCAATAGTTATAGCAGGGTTTTCATCCTCTAGGTTGAGTGTATCTGAAAAGGTGACATGAGTTGGAGCCTGTAGAGTCTTGAGGCCAGTCTTTCTAAAGGATTATGTTTCATGAGTTCTAATAATGGCATTGAAATCTTGATTTTGTTGATTTCGTGTTCTAAACTAAAAGAAGAAACGTTTTTGTTTGGTTCCTTTATGTCAAGAGTACTATCCTTGGCAGGTTGTTTCAATGGTTGATCAACTTGAATCTTGGGACTTCCTTTGATAGTTCTTGTTTTAACTAGAGTATTGGCCTTGTTTGTGGAAACATGTGTATCTACTTTAGGTGCATTCGAACCAGATCTAAGATTGTATTTTTTCCTTTTAGGTTCCTTTTGGACGATCTCATCTTCATCCCCTTCCTCAAACTGGTTTGCAATTAAAGCATCTTCATAATCCTGCTGTGCCACATGTAGAGGAGATGATTCATAATCATTCAAATGAACTGCAGGGTGTTCTTCTTTATCATATTCATCCTCATCTACTACATTATTCTGAAAAATGAGGCAAAACTTTTTGGTCATCTTGGTTTTTTCTTTCTCTTGGTAAGATTTGAGGTTCATTGTTTGGCCTCCTGAACTGATTTGGATTTCAGAAACCACTCTCATGTGCAGGTCTACTGGACTATTTTTGTTCCATCTTCAACCTTTCCATTTCAGATGTCATATTTTTTAGCATCTTTTAGCCATTTCATCTATCTTAGAATCATATGATGAATTAGAAGATGAAGGTCCTTTTTCTTTTTCCCGTCTCTATCACTTCTAGACTTCAATTTGTCTACTACTAATATGTTTGATTCCACCTCGATATCAGTATCTTGCATCAGGCTGAGGGTAGAAAATCTTCTTTCCCTAAGAAACAAGGAAAATTCGACATCGAATGCATTGGAAAAAGTGATTTTAGTTGATGTCCCTGAAGGTTTAATCTCCTCTGGAATTTTACCATACATATGGTTGAACCTTTTGGGAAAGTCAGGTATTGATTCACCTTGATTCCTCCTTAAAGAACCAAATTCGGTAATGTAGTATAAAAAGTCTTTCTTGTCTGTCCAGTGTTTAAGAAAGGCATCATCTAAGGCTACGATATCGACAATTGAATTAGGAGGCAAACTCCTGAACCACTTTCTTGCTTCCCCATTTAGACTCTACATGAATAATCTCATCCACACATCAACATGCTCTAAATTGAAATTATCTGCAAAACTATAAAATGAACTCAAATGCTCTTCAGCAGTAACTGCTCCATCTCCATTGAAATTGGGCAAGTATCTCATATAATCATTGGGTGGAAAGGTAAACATAACTTGTGGAAGAACTAAAGGGGCATACCTTGCTGCAACTATTTCATCCATTTTGTCTGCAGCCATATTATCTATTTTTGGTGCTTTGGGAGTAACCAAGATTGGTGATACTGGAGGTGAAAATGTCCCTTGTGTATTACAACTTATATGTATTGTCATTGAGTCTTGATCTTTAGCAGATAAGGATTTATCTTTTGGACTATGATCAGATAATGGGCTAAGAAACAAAGGATTCTCAAAAGAAAAATAATGTGATTTAAAATCCTCAGATGAGAGAGATTCAAGAGATGACGAAGGTGTCTTTGGTTCACTCCTAATATATGTGATGTGAACTCTCAAAGTTTTAGTCACATGCAAGATATATGAATGAGTCCAGTAAGTAACCTCCACTGTTCTAGATTTAATTCTGAGATAGTTGAAGGGAATGAAACTATAGCAGGCTCAATAACAATTTTAATTTCACTTTCAGGATTCACCTCTTCATCTACTTGGGTTTTGGTGATTTCAGAGGATTGTCCTTGAGAACTTTCTGAAGACAATTTTTCTTTTAAGAGTGAAGACTGTCCAGAAAGAACTTTAGGTTTTCTTAGTAACTTTTCATGATCTGGAACTGCTGCAATGGACTCAAGATCTGGATTTTTCCTGGTTACTGGTCTCTTAGTAGATGATGAAGAAGTTAGAGGAGTTTTAGTTCCTTTACCTTCTCTTTTAGGAGCCAAAATTACCACAAAGGAGTCGCCAGGTGAATAATCACAGTCTTAAATAATGTCCAAAATCTTGTTCACCATCAAGATCTGAATCTAATCTTATCGTTTCCCCAGGGAAGATATATTAGTTTCTTCATCCCTAACAATGACGCCAAAAATGTTAGTCCCTAAATTTGCATTGACTATGAGAAGGTGCAAGATAGGGCATCATCAATTTATTGCAAAGTGTTTTAAAGGTTTTAATGATTTGTTTTTTGGGGTAAGGTGGTTGAAAACTGGCTCAAGAGTATACCATAACATGAAAATCACAATCAGAACATAACATATCCCATTGACTAGTTAAAAGGTAGTCACATAGATGAATTATACCAATAATAAAAGAGAGGAGGAAGCTTCCAATTTGTCAACTTCACATAAATCCTTGTCTCAGAATATCATAAAGAAACAAGACCATCAACTTGATATAAAAAATTGAAAATAATTTCCGCAATAAACTTTTCACTGTATTAATTAACAATCAAGAAACAAAAGCATTGCAATCTGAATAATGAATACAAGCATGAAGAAAGAAAACAGAGTAGAAAAGAGTGTCTAACCATCCATATGCCTTTTCTATTAAATGTCAAATAGAATAATAATGCCTTACAAGGAGTTTTCAGAATAAGTCTTTTGGATCTCCAATTTTTTGACCTGAACACAGTCGTTCCTCTGCCTATTTAAACTATCCATAAAACCTCCAGATACTATCATCTACTGTACTTTTAATGACTAGATCCGAATAGTATCTATCTACTCAAAAAGAGATTTTACAATCCAAAAACAGATCATTGCTCAACACCTTGATATTGTATGATCTTTCCAGCATTACATTTAATTCTACAAAACAGGGATTAATTTGATCTAGTCATACAATTCGAGGTATTTGTATTTCACAGGCCAAAAACGAGTAGACACTCCCATATTTCCTGGAAAACATCAAAATTATGATTGTAGCAATATTCATGAAACCTTTAGGATATAATCACAGCAGTAGCTTAAGCATTTTTTTGTTTGAGCTTTGTGGTAAGCACGACATTGTGCCAATAGAGTCTGGAGTTTATTTCTCTAAGTTCTTTGAGCAACTCCCTTTGCTCTTTTTTCTTCTTTTTGAAACCTTGAATCCTTTCTTGCTGACGAGAATTCCATTGTTCTATTAGTGCCTTTTCTTTCTTCAACTGTCTCACTGTTTTTTGGAATTCCTTGATCCTTTCTTTATCAGTTCTGATTTTAACCCTGAATTCTGAGAACTCTTCAAAAGGTGCAGGCTCATTCAGATTTAAGGCAACCTTGGGTTCTTTCGATTTAACTTGGTATTTAGAAACCAATCCTGAGCTATGTTCTCCATCAGAACTTGTTGAATCCATGGCTTCAGGAACATCTGATATGTGATCTAAGTCTACAAGGTAATCCTTTTTATTCTCAGGAATCTCACTGATACCTTTACCAATTTCTTAAGATTTTGCCAATCTTGTTGTAGCTCTCGTTACAAGTCCTATAGATGATGAAAAAATTTGGTTACCTTTGTTTACTAGTTTCTTAAGCAATGTAGTTTCTTTTTCCTTTTTCCTAGTACCTGCTTCAACATCTTCAGAGTGATCTTCTATAACTATGAAGTTTTCTTCTTTGATCGATGGATTATACATGGATTTAGACTTCAACTTGTACTTGTTGGTAACCATATTAGAATTCCTTCTAGGTTTTTGAGATGCAGACACACCTTTGTCCTTTGTCCTTTTGACTATAGTGCCCCTTTTACTGGTTGATGGAAAATCATGCTTGACTGTAGTTTGAGTATTAAAATATTCATCTGAATCTTCTTCCCCTTTAACATCTCCCTCAGAAAAAATTTTGATTTATGGATCCAACTTAGGTGTTTTACCTATGCTATTCCTCATCACGCTAATATCAGGCATTTCTTCTTTAGCAGGGATTTCATCAATTGAAATATTGTGTTTCTGTGTAACAGTCTTTTTTCCTTTGCCTTTATTTTGTTTGTTGGACTATGTGTTATTATTTAAGGATTGCATGAGCCAGCTCCATGGCTTCTATAATTCTCTCAAAGAAGACATAACTAAAGTTTTAATTAAGACTTGATGAAACATGTTGTTCTTTGCATTGGTGGAGAGTGATTGCACTCTCTTTGACATCTTTGTCAATCTTTTGAGTAGAAAGTAAGGCATATTTAAGGGATAATCACCATTTATATGTATTAATATCCTAATGAGGTAGATATAGACTAGTGAAAATCTGCCTTCGCAGGTGATATACCTGTGGATAATGATCAGAGCAGTGTGCCATTCAGGTCTAATCTAGTTGCAAGGAACTCCCCTTCTCTAATTCAGATTTTGCTTATCTGGAAGCAGGAATTGATTGACAAACTCTGTAACCACATTCTCTTTCTTCCACCATCTTTCTCCTCCAACCACCAATCTGCAAGCTTTAGCAATTGTCTATTATGTCACCATCATCAACATCTTCCCAATATCCACCTCGTGACCATCAAAGTCCAGTGAAAAATACATGGAGACCTACTCGTCGTAACCTTGAAAAGTGGTAAGGAATTCAAACCACCCAACATCTCTGAACCTTTGCGCCATCTAAGGATAAGCTTCGAGGAGTTCAACACCCTCGGGTTCTAATCTGACTACCTGTCCGCTCCTCTTAGGTGCCATCAAAACATAATTCTATAACTGGCACGATTCATATTCCAAATTTTCCACCTGCAATCTGTTAGTATATAACTATTCTTCTGAGAAAATACCTGCACCTAAAATTTAGCAAAATTAGACATAGAATGACAGGTTCAATATAATGATCATTGAGAATTGGACAATTTGAAATGGGTCCTTTGCGGGTACAGAGCAACCCGATCATGTAGCGGTTTGAATCACAAAATGATTCCAAAGATATGGTGGGACACATGCGAACTCTCAAACCACGATCTGTGTCATCATAACGAAATATGGGTGATGGGCGCATATTAAGGCATGATTATATTTGCGCTATGTGAATAATGCTATTCCAGTAGTGCTATTAATACCTTATCATAATTTGAATTTGTAAAGTTCAAACAGGCATATAAAGTGACACATCATTTAAAACCATGTCTTACAACTCCAAACTTAAATAAATTATTGAAAAAGCTAAAATGCAAACCATAACAAGCTAAAAACAATCATTAAAATCAAATGGAAGCAGATAATGAAGTGTAGGTAGGAAGGGTTTGGGATTAGGGTTTCTCACAAAATCAAAAGCAAAAATTAGATACTAACACCTATGTTCATAGCCTTCACTCGACCTCAACTTTGATAACATGTGTTGGGATCAAGTTTACAAAACAACCATTAATATACTTAGAATTAAAGAAGATATATGATAACATATCATACAACATAAACTAACACAAATGAGGACAATGAGATATGTCTATTTCCTACTCAATCGAGAAATGAATTATAAACTTCATGGAACATTTAACGGACATCCATTTAAATAAGATATATTTTAAGAGTTTTTGAGTATATAGAAAACCAAACACTTGAGAAACCTTGAACTAAATAATTGTAACCACAAGATGTGTTGTAACCACCCAATAAGTCAAAGTCAAAACATTTGAGCATTTTATAAAAATACCATTTACACATGTATGTAATTGTGTATGTAATGGTGCAAATAATTTTTTTATAATATTATTAATAAATGCAATGTTTTAAAAATTAATCTCAAAATTATAACTTTTTGAATTTATTATAGTGAGATGCCTTTTTTATAATCTATATCGCTAATATGTATTATGTCAAAAAAAATCACATAGTATATTAAAAAATACTAAATATATATAATTAAAATTGAATATAGATATTAAATTTGATAAACATAATTATAATTATGAAATATATTTATATTTAAGTTGTAAATTTAAAAAAATTGTAAAATTGTACTATCTAAATATTGATTTACTAGAAATATTTTACAAAAAATAAAATTAAGAGATAATAATAAAAATAATATTATTATTGATATATTTAATATTCCTTTGGTTTGTAATTAGTAAATTTGATATGATACATTTGAGATAGTGGACATAAAGTAATTAGTTGCACCTAGAACCATGTGTCATGACATGACAACCATGACACCCATGACCGACCTGAAGGGCAGAGGATTGTTCATGTAGGCATGATGAAGATAACATAGATGTATAGTGGGGAGCTCCATCACTGAGAGATGGGAGTGCATGGGATAATACAAAATTTTTATGGTCTAGGTTAGAAGATTAAGGTTTAGACAAGTAATGTGTGAATGGAAGGAGATGTGAGTAGGCCATGACATCAATGTTGAACATGTAACGATACGAGGAAGAGATAATGGAGCAAGGTGGCTTGTAGGGTTTTAAGGAACATTGTAGAAAATGGAATACAAATTTTGTAGACTCCTCAACACACCTTCTACAAGAGCAACAATTGGGTAATCATTTTAAAATATGCATCGTCTCTAAATTTCTTGTTTTCCTCTATCTTTGTAGTTTCTATGTTTATATTGGGGGGTCCATTCCAATTTTGTGAGGTGGGTAATGTTTCACACCCAATTTCCACTCATTTTTTGAAGGAGAATCACCAAGTCTATGACAATGTCTACATAATTATGCATGTCATTGGTGGATGCTAGGGAGAGCATGAAAATCCATAATATTGGGTGAACATTCGAGCGATATTAAAATTGCGTGGAAGCATACAATGGTATAGAGGTTATGGTGATATAGAAGCTCTATGGTGGGCATGAGAGTTGTTGGGCATCTTCATTTCTATGGGTAGTAGAGGAATTCAAGTGGTAGAAACTTTGGATGAATTACCTGGGAAAAGAGGAAAATACGACGGGACAATCATCGGACTCAAAATATATCAAACCGATGAGGCTGAGGCGGGAGGAACAATAAGGAATTGTCATGTGCCAAGGGAAAATAAAAACTTGGTTTTCTTGAAATAGGAAAAGAGAAGGACACACTACTAGAAAAAAAATGATGCTATGAGGATACCCCTCATAAAATCCAACTGGAGGTCAAGGATTTCATGTAAAATCAGACTCAAACCTCCAATTAGTGAATTGAAGATGAATTTTGCAAGACACAAAGGTCTTCATGGAAAAAGGAATTTTACTCGATAGAAAATATGTTAGTTTCTACTACATTGGAACAACAAGAACTTCAACAAATAGAGGTTCAGGATAGGATGTTATATTTAGAGTTCAAATTCATTTTTTTATGTTGACTCATGTTTATTTTAAGTTTCAAGGTCAGTACACAGGATAAAAAAGTATAGGAGGGAACAATGGAGGTTAGATACTTCTTACACTGAGTTGGAATCAGGTCCAACCCAACTATTATTTAGGAAAATGACAAGAAAAAGTTGACGAGAAAAGGAAGAGGACCATTGCATCGTGTCGATAGAAGCCCATCTGAACCTAGACCACCCTAGCGATTTTACCTTCTTATTTTGTTATGTTTAGTGCTCTCCCTAGGAGATATTATGGCATGATTAGTTGGTTTTGTCTTTCAGATTTCTATATAAGTTTGACAATTTAAATGATCCACAAAAATGTATAGCAAGTTGGTAGGAAAGTTAGTATGTATATTACGATGTTATCGGTATGATACACTATACATTTTGAATAACATGACAAGGAGTATGATATTCAATATTGATTTTGATGAATTACAAACTACTATAATTATAAATTTTTTATATGAATATTAATACATAAGTAGACCAACTCAAAAAAA
>ML827117.1:0-17065 GCA_009831015.1 Picea engelmannii | reverse complement strand
TCTAAAAACAATAACTTTTATAAAAATGAAAAATTTAAAACTAGTAATTTGGTATCCTAGAACTATATGTACGTTTGAAATGATAATAATACAACCTATGCCCATCATATTAACTCTAGATATAATCCATAGAGATCCAAAACATTCCTCCTTTTGTGGTTTGATGAGCTGCCTATACCTGGTCGATTGAACGTTGCCCAGCTCAAACGAGTTAGCCAATTCAGTTTTCAGAACTTGGTTGCAATGTTGCACGGGAGAAAGTAAACACATGTTTTGAATTCTAAAAAAGGGTCGATCTCTTAAAATAATTTTTTAAATTAACACAAGTGAGAATTATACATTTCCATATAATTTTTTGTAGAATATATCTCTACCATAATAATTAAAAACTAAAAAACATATTTGTAATAAAAAATAACATAAATTCACAAAAATAACACAAATTCATTTTAACTTCAAATTTATCTATATAAAAACTTATTAAATCTCTTAAGATGTAATTTGTTTTTCAAATTTATCATAACTAGTTAAAATTAGCTTTAAAAAATGATAGAAACTCACCATAATGATTGTTACAAAAAACAATTAAGTTATATTTTGTGTAAAATTTAATAGAATATTATTAACAACATTGTAATCTAAACATTTTATGGATTGGATTTTTTTGGGACCTCTTAATATTATGGAAAGGGAAATTGACATTTTCAACTTGAAATTTAGTATGAATAATTTTAAACTAATGAAATAAATAATGATTTCATCAATCCAAAATTGTAATGATGGTAAAATGAAAAAAAGTATAATCATATAACTTTAATGTCAATTTTGAAATACATATGATGATATAGAGTGTTGATCAATTCAAAAAATCAATATTAGTATAAATGAATTTGTCATTTTTATGATAGAATAAAAACATGGAAAAAGATAATAACTCTTTAAAATATCCCATGCCACTATAAATCACAATTTGAAAATGTCCTTAATAATAAAACCCTATATAAACACTTAAATAAATAAAGTTATGGGGATTTGGAAAGTTCCTATCCAATTATTTTTTAAAGTCTAAACAAACCTATTAATTTGTTATTATTATTTTTCCTCAAGGCTTGATAAACTAAAGTTTGTGTTAGTGGACCACAAATTATCATGATCATTGTCCTTACATGCTAATTTAATTTTCTGCAATTTTCATCTGAAAAATTATTTTATGAGATGATCATTGTACATATAAGCAATTTTGATCTTTTCAACCTTAGAAATATTATTTGAAATTAATTTTTTTTTTAACCTTTTATGATAAAAAGATATGAAGAAAAACTTTCCTAGATCTCATTGGTTTCTATCTTGCACATAATTTATCCCAAGGATTAAATATTCTTTTATCATTACTTATTTTTTTTGTGTAGGTTTTGTGGATCAAATAATTTCACAATTAAATATTCTTTTATCATTACTTATTTTTTTTTGTGTAGGTTTTGTGGATCAAATAATTTCACAAAAAAACAGTGAAAGTTCATATTTTAAAAAGATTTCTTTTATTCCTTAACATAATTATAATAAATAAATACCTTTTATTTTTTCTATTGGGTTAATAATTGCTTTATAATATTTCAATATCTTTCTTATTCATTATTTCATAGTTGTAAGATTCTTTTAATGATATCATCATTTTGTCTATTTGTTTTCCTTCTGTTTATTATTCAATAACTTAATAATCAATATATTTATGTTACCCTATAAAATCTTAAATAATTTTAATTGAACTTAAAGGAAATAATATATATATATATATATATATATATATATATATATATTCTTATCTATGTAGATTAGATATTTATAATAATATCATAGTATTGCTCCCAAAAATGACAAGGTTAATATCTAACAAAAAGAATTAATAAAATGTATTTCTGCTAATCTTAAACTAGCAGATGTGTGGAAGAGAACTTTTTTTTACTTTCATAAATAAAATATTGTATGTCTTATACTGTTTTAAATAGTTGTAAGATTCATATCCTTATTTTGTCTATTTTTTTTCCTTCTGTTTATTCTTCCATAACTTAATAATCAATATATTTATGCCACCCTATGAAATTTTAAATAATCTTAATTGAAATTAAAAGAAATACAAAAAAATAAATTATATTCTTAGTATCTTATTCATGTACATTAAATATTGATCATAATATCATAGTATTGCTCCCAACCATGACAAGGTTAATATTTAACAAAAAGAATTAATCAAATGTATTTCTGCTAATCTTAATCTTAGAATAGCAAATGTGTGAAAGAGAACTTTCTTCATAAATAAAATATTATTTGTCTTAAACTGTTTTTAAGAGTAAAATCCTTTTTCAATCCTTTGTTCAACATTATAAATTTAATCGAAATTTCATCATAATGCTTGTGTGAAATTCTCTATCATCGTGTAAAACACATAATAGTCAATATTCTTGGAATTGATTGTAACTTTTATCTTATTAAAATTTAATAAGAGTAATATTTGAAAATTTGCAATGGTTTGTCAAATTCAGGAATAAAATGAGAAATATAATCCATAAGAATAAAAGGTGTGATGACTACTGAAGAATAATAATGCCAACCCAACATAAAGAAGACGAGCGACCAAAAATAAAAATAAAAATGATAAGGCGTCATAGCTATTCATGAATAAAAATTCCAACCCAACATAAAGCAGAAGGACGACCAAAAATTCAAAAAAGATAAAGCTTGATGATGTACACAGGCGAAAATAAACTCTACAATTAACAGAGAGATCAATCTTATTAATTAAAAAGAGGATACATTGTTTATGTATAGGCGAACAATTACAGTTTCGTGGATAGACAATTAGGTGGATAAACAGTTAAGATATTTTGAGCAGTCAAACGAACAACAAAACTATAGGAGGATTAATTAACATTCCCCCCTTAATCCGAAGGGACATTTGTCATCCCAAGCATCATTGAAATTTTTTCAAATTTCTCTCGACCCAAAATCTTTAGTAAAGATGTCCGCAATTTACTTTGAAGTGGAAGAATGATTGAGATGAATGGTTTTGGCCTCAACATGATGTCGAATCAAATTATATTTGGTGTTGATATATTTTGTTCGATCATGAAATTTAGTATTTTTGGCCAATTGTATTGCAAAAGTATTGTCAACAAATAGAGGTGTCAAAGTCACATGTTTCTCCTGCATGTCTTCAAGAAATTTACAAAGCCAAATCATTTCTTTTGTGGTTGAAACTGCTGCAATGTATTCAACTTCAGTTGTAGAATCAACATGAACTGATTATTTTTGTGATCTCCAAGTGATGGATGTTGATCCAAGATTCGTCAAATAACCTGAAATATACACCCCATGCTCTTTATCTCCGTCAAAGTGATAATCTGAATAACCAATGAGATGGAAGTATGAAACTTTAGAATATTTGATGCCATATGATTCAGTTACTTTTAAATATTTAAGCACTCATTTTGATGTTGTCCAATGACCTTCAAAGGGATGATGCATAAACCTAGAAAGTATTCCTACAACAAAAGTTATGTCACAATGAGTAGTAGTAAAAGAAACTAAACTTCCAACAAGTTGTCTGTACTTTTTTGGATCTTCAAATGCACTACCTTAATTTGAATTAAGTTTTAGATTTTGCTCCATTGGAGTAGAAACAGGATTACAATCCTTCATCTCAAATTTTCTCAATAGTTCTATAGTATATTTCTTCTCATAAATAAAAATGTGCTTCAGTTTTTTATCTACTTCGATCCCTAGGTAATAATGTAGTAAACCCAAATCTGTCATATCAAAAACCTCTTTCAACTCCTTTTTAATAGATGTTATATAATCATCATTATTTCCTATGATAAGCAAATCATCTACATAAACATCTAGATATACAGTCGATCTTCCAACTTTCTTAAAAATTAAAGTTGCATCATATAGATTGAAATGCTTATAATTCAACTTGAGAAGATGTTCAGTTAACTTTTCATACCAAGCACGAGGTGCTTGTTTTAAACCATACAATGATTTTATCAATTTTCATACTTTATGCTCTTTTCCTTTAACAGAAAAACCCTCTAGTTGCAACATATAGACATCTTCTTTTAAATCTCCATTTAAGAAGACAAATTTTACATCCATGTGATATATTTTCCATCCTTTTTGAGCTGCAAAAGAAAATAAAGTTCTAATAGTGCCCCATTTCGCTGTAGGAGCAAATGTTTTTGTATAATCAATAACTTATTTTTTTGCATACCGCTTTGCTACAAGTCTTTCTTTGTGCTTATCAAGAGAACCATAAGCTTTATATTTAGTTTTATAAACCCACTTACTACCAATTGGTTTGATGCCAATAGGAGGATCCACCAACCTCCAAGTTCCATTTTTAATAAGAGCATTATACTCTTTCTACATTGCATCTTTCCATTCATTGTAACTACTGGCTTCTTCAAAAGTAGTAGGTTCATTAAAAACATAAATGTTTAACTCAAATTCATCATACCTTTTTGGCATTCTCTTGGTTCATGTTGATCTGCGTACTGATTGTTCTAATTTTTTCCTTTTTTTCCTTATCAAAACAATTGTTCTGTAGGAACATTATTATCAACCAATTGTTCTTCTACATAAACATTATTATCATCAAAAACATTGCTATCAACTATTTTCTCTTCATTCTTTGATATGGTCTCATTCTCTGGTGTTGTTGAAGAAAAATCCACAGACTGGTATAGAATATGAATCCCCCCTTCAGGATGTAGAATATTATTATCCCATTCATAATAAAATTTCTTGGAAGAGAATCTATCCAAATGATAGAGTTTCCTATCAATAGTAGAAGCATCTATAGAATATTCGAGAAAAACAACATCTCTTGAAACAACAATTTTTTTGTTTTCCTCATCATACAATCGATAAGCTCTGGAGGTATTAGAATACCCCAAGAAAATACATTTGTGAATTCTTGCACCTAATTTTGAATTAAAGAATAACATAAAGCATAACATGGAGAACCAAAAACTCTGAAATGTTGAGCAACATGAAGATGATTATACCACAATTCATAAGGGGACTTATTATTTATGTCAGTAGAAGGAAAGCGATTGTGAATATAAACTGCAAAAAGTACTGCTTCTTCGCAAAACATCAACCTAACATTCTAAAAAAATATCATTGAAGTTACCATATTAAGCAAAGTTCCGTTCATGCGCTCTGCTACACCATTCTGTTGTGGAGTATAAGGGACGGTGGTCTGATGTTTAATACCATTATCCTGTAACTACTTTCAAATTCATTAGAGATGCATTCACCACCATTATTTGATCATACAGTATCAATATTAAGTTGAGTTTCATTTGTAATCCATAAATGAAATTTCTTAAAAGTTGCAAAAACTTGAGATTTCTCTTTCAACAAATAAACCCAACACATCATGGCATAGTCATCAATAAAAGTCAGCAGATATTTATTATCATTTGCATATTGAACAGGCATGGGCCCACATAAATCAGAATGTATGATACCTAATTTCCTGGAAGCTTGAGAAGTAGATCCATAAAGCCCTTCAATACCTTGTTGTTTCATATTCCAGATACTATCATAATTAATATGACCAAAACGAGCATGCCACAACAAGATGGAAGACAAAGTATCACTATGTTGAGCCAAAAGAGATGAATTAGATTGAAAAGAGGATGTCCCTTTAAGTTTTAAAAGTTTGGCTTCTTCAACATCAATCATAACAATCACCTCATGAGATTCTTTTCTTATTTCAATTACACCATCAAACATATGTATAGAATGTCCTTGCTTCTTGATATGTATGAGAGACATCATATTTCTTTTTAATTGAGGAATGTAAATAACATCATGCAAAATATAATCAACAAGTAGTGGTAGGCAAAGTTGAATAGATGAAATTCATGAAGGCTTTAACTAGGACTTATCAGCAAAATAAACTATCCCATCAATGTGATTACTGAATGTCTCAAAAACACCTCTTCTGGAGGTCATATGGAAAGTGGCTCCATTATCTAAAATCCAAGTGTCTTCCCAAGAAGCAAAAGAAGTGATAAAAACTTCATCAATACTAAGATTACAATGTGATACAATATAATGGGAAGATTCATGTGGTTTTTATTTTTCTAGAGGTTGTTGCCCTTTCTTCTCACTAATCCTTTCCCAAGGAGTGCCATAATGAGAAAAAGTATGACTCGATTTACCGCACCTATAGCACTTAAGAGATTGTTTATCATTCTTCCCAAAATCTTTCTCTCTTTCAACAATTTTGTCTACAAGGGTATCAAAAGTCATGGCTTTCATCTATCCATTAGCTTGAAGAGACTCTAAGTAGTGCGAATAGGTACGATATAGGGACTTAATAAATGCAGTGAGTTGTAAATCAACTTTGACACAAGTTGTGTCAATATCATGAAAAATAACTTTAATTTTAGCAGCTAACTTCATGGGATTATTATCTTTCAGTTCCAGATTAAACAAATTCATCAACAATTGTATAATTTCTATCTCTGAATGGGAGTCATAAAGATATTTTAATTTTTGTAATGCTTTAAACGTTGTGGTGCTGGAAAGAATATGTCTACTTACGTCTTCAGTGACTGAGGTAGAAATTAAAGCATGTGTCTTTTTATCTTTACTCTTCCAAATTGCAAGTTGTATGGCATCTGTAGGTTTCTCTGGGTCATTGTCATCCTTGCTTTCACAAATTCCCCCCTATAAATCATTAAAAATAAGAGTATTTTTTATTTTCCGAAACCATTCTTGTTAATTTTCTTGTCCGGAGAGCACTACTCCCACAATCGATATTAATGAATGCATTGTAAACTAATCTGTGTAAATGAAATTCCACTTGCATAAGAAAAATAAAGTAAAAATCTCACAACTACACCTTCGACCTTGGTTGTTGAAGAACGGGGCTCTGTAGACTGCTCCCAGCATCTCTCGTACACAAGCCCAACAATCAAGGATTCTTGTCTAGAAAGAATGTTTGGACCCAGTGACTGGAAGTTGGAGGGCCTTTCGGCACTCGCTGTCCCTTCACTGCAACTACACAGTCGTCTTTAACAATGCGTTGGACAGACATATGAAATGTTGCCACAATGGGGTGTCAACCACTTCTGAACTTTCTGCACTTTTCCACACGAGATATGCGACCCTTCTCCAGCGATTTGTGACCAGGTTTTCAACCTCTAGAATGTCAGAGTTGTACACATGCGGCTCCTCTCGAATCTGCAGCTGCTTCGCCAATGTTTCACGCCCTCTCATGCAGACACGATCTAACACACAAAATAGCATGGAGTTTTTAAAAAAAAACGTGGCTCTAATACCACTGTACACAGGCCAAAATAAACTCCACAGTTAACACAAAGATCAATCTTATTACGTCGAAAGGCATATACCTATTGGAGACGGGCACAATTAATCACCTTTTAATCTAAAATTCTAATTTGATGGCTAACAATTGAAATCGCTGGAATATTCTTAGTCGTCCTCCCAAATCAATGAATGTGATTTACTCTTCATAACTTCCTTGTACCACCACATGATTGCCACGTTTAACTGATTAACCTTTGGAATTACCACATTTAAGATTAACTTTTGGATTTCCTCAGCTCTATGTGCATTTTAGCTGTCCGTGCGTTTCAATTCACCAAACTAACTTTAGGCGTTCACCAGCCGCAACACCAGCCAGTTTGCGGCTCTACTAGTTAATTAAAAAGCCGATACAGAAAGCCAAAGCCGATACATTGTTTATGTATAGGCGGACAGTTACAGTTACGCGGATAGACAGTTAGATGGATAAACAGTTAAACAGTTAGGATAGTTTGAGCAGTTAAACTAACAACAAAACCGCCAGAGAATTAGTTAACAAATGACTATTCAAGAATAATAATACCAACCCAACATAAAGAAGAAGGACAAGCAAAAAATCAAAAAAGTTGAAGGCGTGATAACTATTAAAGAATAATAATACCAACGCAACATAAAGGAGGACGACCAAAGATTCAATATTTCTTTCCTTTTCTTTTGGGGTTGTCCTTCTCAGCAATACCTTATCATCTGACATTTCTAAATCCAATGAAAAAAGAAATTCTCATCAATTCCTTTGATGGATCGAGGATTTAGGAAATATATGTAAAATTGGAAAAGAACCTGTAAACTATTTTATGTTATAGTTAATCTCGAATATTGTCCGGCGAAATCGATCTAGTGTCTGCCTTACTCTTTCCTTAGTTGCTTCCATCAGAGTCTTTCCTTCATATAGTTTCGACGTGAAGCCATAAAATAATTGCACGTTTTCAGGAATCTATGACCGAATTGCATTATCGAAGCATCCTGCAGGACGAACGATTATTGACCACGAATTGTATTATTGAAGCATCCACATAGATATGCAGGACGAACGATTAAATCACGTTGTCATTGTGTGGAGAATCGTCAACGGGCGTAGTGTGGAAAGTTAAAGTTAATTGTCGTTTTTCTCCTTCGCATAGAAATTTGGAAACACAGAATCGTTTTGCATTTATTCCGACTGTGAACACGAATGAGATATATAGGAGGTGAGAGTGCCTTGTTATGATATTAATGTCATGCTCTGTTCTAATAGAAATCTTGCACGAAGATGTAAAGCGGGTTACTCAGCCAAGGATGACTTGCCTACATGATCTGACGTACTGATTATTAGGATGACAATTAATTGGGTCTTATGCTGTTTGCCATTCAGTTGAGTTCGTTTGTGGGCAAGTCATCTTTAGGCGCAGCATCCCGCTCTGTTGCATCCGATGACAAACATGCAGCTTCAAGAATTTAAGTAGCGAGATTTTATATTTTGAATAACATGGGTATTAAGGATTCCTTGTCTTCAGTATTTGAAATGGATGTAAGTTTCTGTTTTCGTCTTCAGTACATCAAGTTTCGTTCTCCCCTTTCGTTTTTTGTGTCTGGCCATGGAAGATGTTTAAGATGCTTTGTTTTGACTCTTTAATTGTTTTTACTAAGATGATGTATCAAAGATATGCATTAGTTGGATCATCTTCGTTTAAGGTATGCATTATTTATAGGTATTTCTATTGTGACTTGAGTTTATCGGGCTTTTAATGCGTATTTTTGAGACTGGGAAGAAAATGTAATATTTTTGCTTATAATTTTGAAATATTTATATTTTTTATCAAATTAAATTTATATTTTTTATCATTCTATTAATTATATATATATATATATATATATATATATATATATTAATTTATTTATTTAAAAAAATTAAATGATTATTTTTTAATAAATTTTGATTTTTTTGTTTTATTTGGTTGGTTGAATCAACAACTAATGAGGTATGTATTTTATTTTGAAGGAGGGTGGTGTTATTTAACTATTACTATGTGAGCTCTCAAGTATAAGTTTTAAAAGGTGAATTGACATAACAAAATGCCTTAAAAATACAAATCATTACTAAATATTTTTTAAATAACAAATAAAATATCAACTTATACATATTCCGTATTCAATATTTTGTAATTGTTTTGGTTTCTATCTCTATTTAAAATATCTTAAAAAATATTATTAATATTTATTCAATAATATTTAAATATTATTGAAATCTATTTAAAATATCTTAAAAAATACTATAAATATTCATTTAATAATATTTAAATATTATTGAGATGAATGCATAAGATTGCTTTTAAATCCATTTAACATGTCTAAAACTTCATATTCATTTTTACAAGTTCATCTTTAGGTATTTAACTCTCACGTTAAGATGAATGATTTGTTTTTCTGCCCATATGTAAGATGTTAGAACTAATACATAATTAGAGATTTCTATACTTTCAAATATTTTACCCCAAACCTACAACATGTTACCACTCATCAATGAATAAAGAAACTAGATGCAAATATCTCTCATTTGATTTGTCAAACATACTTTATCCACATGTAGATTGTTACCATTTACTAAATAAATAGGAAAGAACTTGTAGATTGTGAGACTTGGATGCACTTTTAGAAGATGAAGGCCACATTGGTTGTAGGATTTTTTTTAGCAAGAACCCCTTCCAAAGGAAGAACTTGTAAAAAAAATGTAAAAAAAAAGTTTACACTAAACAAGGGTTGCATGGGAAGGTAGTTGTCTAGATAGTTGGTAAATATATGTTGAATAATTAAACTTGCTATAACTAAATCCATAGGAAATGAATATTTTTTTCCAAAAGCTAATTCATATAATAAAGAAGAATATCATTATTCTTTATGGAAAGAATCCAATGATAAGATTAAATTAAAGACAAACAACAACAATTAGCATAAAACTTTGTAAAAATAAGAAAAAAAAGTAAAGTGTACAATGTGGAGTAAAACTTAATAAATAAGTGAAATGTTCAATGAAGATGTTGGCATATGTGGAAAGGAATGAAAAGTATTTGCATTAAAATCATTTCGCATGAAACTTTGTAAAAATAAACAAAAATTTAAATTGTTAAATGTTGAGTAAAACATTGTAAATAAATGAAGTGTTCAATGGGGGAGTTTAGCATATGCCAAAAGAATTGTAAAGTGTTTGAAGGTTGGGATGATAAAAAAACAATGAAAAGTTTATGGACATTAGAAGTGAGGGAAGCACAATGGCTAGAGTGTTGGAATAATGCTTACAATAGAATTGGTTTTGGTTTGGTTTGAATCTTTTGAAGATTTGTTCGAGAAACAACTATCTCTATGTTTGGAGATAGTAGGATCTAATTCCAACTATATATACCTATAATATTCCATCTAATAGTGTCCCCGAGGTGTAGGACAGTCGGTGACGGAGTGTGTTGTTAAGCCACTCCGTGATGTTAAAGTCACCGGTTCGAAACCTGCGGGGACAAAAAATCCAACCATGTTAAGGGTTGGTGTGGCTCAGGCTGGGTGCGATCCCCAGGTTATTTTGACGTCTTAGATGCCCCTGAGTCGCGGTTTCTCAAGCCACAGGTTAATCGCGTAGCCAACAGGTCCCGCACAAATTAACAAACAAAAAAAAAATATTCCATCTAATAGTGTAATAGAAATAATATTCCTACGTGTAATTGTGAACTATGTCTACTCTCAAATTTTCTAGTTTGGTATTAGAGCCTGTACTAGCTTAAATCCCTCACAAGATGGCTAGGATTATGGAATAGAGAGTGGATTTTTTGTACATTAGCATACCTATGTTTTATTCTTAATTTATTTTTCTTGTGTGAATATTTTTGTGTGCCCGTGTGAGTTATTTTTCTTGCGCTGCCTCTGTCAAGTGTAAAATCTCGTGAATGATCCGCTCTCTAGCTGAGGAAGTGCATGTAACAGTGGGTTAGATTGCATGCAATGAAGAAAGATCTGTGGAGAGAAGAAAAAGAAACCACAAGAGTAGGCAGGATCTAAACGGTGGATTGAAAACCACCAATCCAATCTCCTAATCTTAGCGCATGTGCAATTTACCCTTGTGTGAATGATCTTCAGCATCGAAGAAAGAAAGGAGGAGCACACTAGCACCAATACTCCTTGCTTCCTATCATAAAATCTTGTCTGCAGAGAGACCATCGTTCCTTACAATCACATTCCTGTTTTATGTGAATCGATCTAATTTGGAAATGAAGTCTGTAAGGTGTTGTGGCATGTTCCATCCAATGGTACTCTTTACGAAAGCTGATGCTTAGATAAATATCTCATGACCAAGTTATTTGAAATTTTGAGTATAGTTAGTAATTGTTGGATAAAGATACACTCAGGTCCATATTCTTGATATATGAGTGGTTATATATTTTATATTTATTTTTGTTTGTAAAAAAATATTATGATGGAGAACCAATTAATTGAATATAGTAAGATAATTTCAATTAGTGGTTCTCAATGTTCCTTGGAACAGATCATTAATGGAGTATGTCTACTTTCTGTCATATATTGGTGGGACTTGTTGTACCTCGGTGCTTCAAGATCGTCAGTTATAGGTTATCCATGCATATATTATTGTATGTGTGTTTAAGAATATCAGTTGTATGATTGACTGCTGAAAATATCAAGTAATTAGATCATTATCCTATATAACTATCGAAATTTTCTCTTCGGGGGAATTTCACATATGGTAGTGTATCCATAGGATAACTCAGTGTCGAGGCTATAATTTGGGGTAGTCAAGAAGCATCAATTCTACAAATTCATCAATGATGGTCAAAAGCATTGTTGTCTTAAATGACTTGAAAGGGAAGCAAAGTTGTGGATAAGAAAGAGCATATGCTGGAAGATTTAAGAGTGGATAGGAGTTTTGATGAAGACCATATCAAGACAAATATCTATGTTGAAATTTGAGTATTGAAATTTGTAATACAAGCATTATGGGAGGGTGTTGGAATAATGCTTGCAATAGAAATGGTTTGGATTTGGTATGAATATGTTGAAGATTTGTTGGAGGTTGTTGAGAGATTCTCTCAACAAATATCTCTATGTTTGGAGATAGTTGGATCTGATTCCAATTATATATACCTGTAATATTGTGTGTAATAGTATAATAGAAATAATATTCGTGTAATTGTGAACTATGTCTACTCTCAAATTTTCTAGTTTAGAGTTCTTGGCACAATAGATGAATAGTGAAACATAATATAACTAAATGAAAAAGTAAGATAGCCTTGTTGTTACATTGAATGTTGCCCCATCAACTTATAAAATTTTACAGATTAATAAACAACAAACATTAAAACAAATATCTTTTAATTTTTTAGATATGTCAATGCTTTTAAGTATATATATATATATATATATATATATATATATATATATATATATATATATATTCCCCACAGATATATCTTCATCGTATATTTTCACAAGTGATAGAATTTGCATGATAATGAAGTCATTTATGACACAATGTTTATTATAAAAAATAAGTATATAAAGTGAGAATTTTTTTTTTATGCATATGTTTAAGTTAAAAAAATAATGTGGAGTTAAATTTGTTTTAAGTAATAATTTTTATTATAAAAAATAAGTATTTATAGTGGACAAAAGTCTCTTTACATATGTTTAACTAAACGACAAATTGTTGATTCATGGCTATGATTTTAATTTTCATATTTTACTTATTAATTTTTCAAATTTTGATGAGGCTTTTTCTATGATGATATTTAAGCTCTTTGCATAGAAATATCTTATGTACCTCCACACTAGTAAACAAGTGAAATGTTGAATGGAAAGGTTAGCATATGTGGGAATCAATCTAAAGTTTTTCAATGAAAGAATTTTTCATAAAACATTGTATAAATAAGAAAATAAATAAAATGTTCAACGTGGAATTACCCCAACAACCTATAAAAGTTGATAATAAACAAACATTAATATTTTTCATGCTTGAAGAGTGAACTCTTGTGTGATTTGAGCTAAATCAACAAGTGTTTGTTGTTGATGTTGGTATTTGTTCCTCGAAACAAGCTACCTTGAGATTCTTTTAACTTTTTGTATATCTCATTGCATTTAGGTATATACATATTTTAAAAAATAAGTGTATACAGTGAACAAAATACTTTTATCCATATGCTTAGCTAAAAAAATATGATTAAACATATGTTATGAGAGACGTATCCCTACATAGCCAAGACATAGTCTAATTTGTACCCTTGTGTGTATTATTCATATCACTCATCCTCTTGCAATTCATAATTCCACACTTCAAATAAATCCATAGGAAACATTTTAATTAGTAATGTCATTTGCATGAGAAATGACTCATTTATGACAATTTCATTTTCTAAGATTCCACCACTAAATCTAGATACTTAATTGAATTTATTTTAAGTAGCAATGTTTATTATAAAAATATAAAAATATAAAGTAAAAAAAATACTTTTGTGTATATGTTTAACTTGAAACATATTGTTGAGATGAGATGAATTTGTTTTATGTAACAATGTTTATTATAAAACAATAAGTATATAAAGTAAACAAAATGCTTTTAAAAAAAAAATCTTCATTAATGGTCATAATTTTAATTTTAATATTTTACTTATCCATTTTTCAAGTTTTGTAGAGCCTTTTTCTATGACTATATCTATGTACTGTGTTATGCACATATATATCTTTTGCACCTATGCACGCACATTAGTAAACAAGTAAAATGGTCAATGGGGAGGTTAGGATATGTGGGAAGCAATGTAAATACTTTGCAATGAAAACATTTTGCATAAACGTTTTTCAAAAATAACAAAAAAGGTAAAGTTCTCAATTTGGAACAAAACTTAGTAAATAAGTGAAGTGTTCAATGCGGAGGTGAGCATTTGTAGGAATTAATAAAATAAGTGAAGTGTTCAATGCGGAGGTGAGCATTTGTAGGAATTAATAAAATAAGTGAAGTGTTCAATATGGAGGTTCATATATGCGAGAAGAAATGTAAAGTTTTTGGAGGCTATGATGGATCGGAACCAATGCAAAATATCAACACATTAGAGTTCTCGGAAACAAAATGGGTAGAGTTCTTGGCACAAGAGATAAATAATGAATTTTATCATAACTAAATGAAAATGTAATACAACTTGATGTTGGCAATAAATGTATCCCCAACAAGCTATAGAATTTTATAATCAACAAACAATAATTAAAAAAATATTATTAAACATATATAGCTTTTGCATAGATATATCATCGACACAAACATATCGTCCGCACATATATATGTTCTACACATACACACAAGAATATCCCCTACATAGTTAATACTTTTTCTAACTTGAGTGGATAAACAATATCACTCAAACTCTCACACTCCCGCACTTCACAACTCCATAATTTCAATAGTTTCATAGCATGGGTTCTCGAGAATGATGTAATTTGCAAGATAAATGACTTATTTATGAAAAAATGTTTTTCTGAACTTCCACAACTAACTCTTGATACTTAGTTGAACTTTTTTAAGTAATATTGTTTATTATAAAAAATAAGTATATAAGTGAAAAAAATGATTTTATGCATATGTTTGACTTAAAAAATATTCTAGTTTCATTGATGCTAACAACTTGTAAAAGTACATAATAAAAAAACATTAATTTTAAATATAATTTTAAACATATATATCTTCTGCATAGATATCTCTTCAATGTAGACATATCGTCCATGCAGATATATCGTCATATGCCCCACACAACCAACAGTTAGTATAATTTCAACCCTTGTGTAGATACTTTATATCATTCATCTTCCCACACTCTTGTACTTGAAAAATCCATACTTCCAATTGTTACATAGCACACATTCTGAGGAGCAATGCAATTTGCATGATGATTGAGTAATTCATGGAAATTTCATTTCTATGTTTCCACCACTAATTCTCGATACTCAATTGAATTCATTTTAAGTAGAAGTGTTTAATAAAAAAAATAAGTATATAAAGTAAACAAAATTATTTTATGCACATGTTTTACTTAAAAAATATGCAAGTTTCATGTAGGTAGGCCTTTAATGTCCTCGTAACAACCTATAAATGTTGATAATCAACCAAAATTAACTTTAAAATATTGTTAAGAATTTATATCTTTTGGATAGATATATCCTCGGCATAGACATATCATATGCAAAGATATATCCTCTGGGCACATGTGTATCAGTCATCCTCCCACACTCTGACACTTCACAATTTCGCACTTCCAATAATTATATAGTGCAAAATTTGAGCAGGGATGTAATTTGCATGATAGTTGATTGATTTATGGAAATTTGATTTTCTAAGGTTTGAACATTAATTCTCGATACTTACTTGAAGTTATTTTAAGTAACAATATTATAAAATTAAGTATATAAAGTGAAAACAATAGTTTATGCATATGTTTAACTTAAAAATTATACTAGTTTCATTGATGTTGTCATTCAATGTCGCCCTGACAACCTGTAACAATTCATAATAAAAAAACATTATCTTCCACACAGATATATCTTCGGTTCATACATATCGTGTGCATAGATATATCTTTCGAAAGTTTGCAAAAGAATATTCATTGCACATCCAACACTTAGTCTAATTTGAACCCTTGTGGAAATAATTTATATCACTCATCCTCCTTCACTCCCACACTTTGAAAATTTATACTTCCAATAGTTCCATGGCACAGATTTTAAAGAATGATGTAATTTTCATGATTCATTTTCTATGTTTCCACCACTACTTCTCAATACTTAGTTGAATTTTATTTTAAGTAACAATGTTAATTATAAGAAATAAATATATAATGTGAACAAATGATTTTACACATATGTACAACTTAAAAACATTTGTTGAGTTGAATTTATTTTAAGTAACAATGTTTATTCTAAGAAAAAATTAAAAACATCTTGCATAGAACTTAGTAAAAGGAAGTATGCAAAAGTACATATACAAATGAAGTAATGTAACATGCGTCGAAGTTGGAATGTTGTGGGATCAAGGTAAAGTATTTGAATGCAAGGATGTGTGGGAAACAATGTAAAATGTGCTCATGTTAGGTTTTGTGGAAAGAAAATAGAGCAGAGTTCCCCACAGAGTTGAGGTTCCTTATACCCAACATTGAAATTGACAATACGATATCACAAACTAGTTACATATACACCTAATTATTTAACTAAAGTTCAAATAAAAATATCTGCGCACATTTGAAGTGATGAAGGACACTGCAAAAGTAGAGCAATTCTGAAACATCAAGCTTAAAAAGAAAAATATTTTTGTAAACTTAAAGAATGGAAAATAAAATAGTGTACAGGGAAAGGGTTGATGTAATGGACAATGCTCAATGAGTATTGATAATTTTCAATTAGTGTTCAAACGAAGATGAACATGATAAATTATGTTGTAGTTATAATTAAAACAAAACATGACAATCGATTAGGTTGCTTAAGTAAATATGTACAAGGAAATAAAGCTCCAATACTGTAACGACCCTAATTGAATAAATGATTAAAGATTATAAAGAAAAATCAGTTAAAGAAATTAAGCATGATTAATTGTGTGGTAATCAAACTGTAGAATGCATTCAATGAACTGTGACAGAAATTAAGGAAAAGAAATAAA
>ML827116.1:54370-73982 GCA_009831015.1 Picea engelmannii | reverse complement strand
TGTTGGTTGTTGTAACTATTCTTCCAACTAGTTTAGTGTTTGCTTGTTTTATCTTAGAGAGACTTTTTTAGTGTGTGTTGTTTTTGAATGAATAGAAAGCCCTAGTGTGTCTTTGATCTTCTCACACAGTGGAGGATCACAAGATCTGCCAGTCACGAAGGCTTCTGGGCCTGTCACCAGTTACACTGGAGCCACCTCCACCACCACTAAGGCGAAAGCTAGACCAACAAGGGTCTTTTGAAGCGACCAGGTCACAAGAAACTGTACCTAACCAACATCTGGAGGAAATGACTATTTTAGACTTTGGAGCGAAAGCTCTTGGTCCATCCAAAACTCCAACCACTGATCTTTTGGCACCCATCATTGTACAGATTCACCCTTACGAGTGCCAGAAAGTGTCGCACGTAGCAATGGAAACAAATCCTGCCACTTCTTCTGGGAATTATTCAATTCCCACTATGGTTGTCACCACAAGGGATTTTCCACCTCCCAACCCACCGTCACCGGTCCGAGCCACCATGGTCTTGACTGCCTCTACCTTGAGCAGTGGTCCAATCTCATCTATGCTGGCATCCACTGCCCCTTTCACACCGAGTGCGATAGGCCCTCCATTCTCATATGGGATGCCTAGCTCAGGTACAAGTCCTGTACTTTCCTACTCCACTTTATAGACTTTAGGTCTGGGGGCAGGGAGCTCTAACGTTCCTTTGCAAGGACACATGGGGGGCACTTCAGCTCATTTTAATGCTTTCCCTTATGGGGGAGGTCATATACCTCCTTCGTCCCCTTCGCTTGGTGGAACCCACCAACAATCCATTGGGCCACCCACACACCATAGTTTATTTGGAGCAGGGAGTCAAGGACAACCTTCTCATAATATGTCGGTCGGTTCGACACCATTTTATTTGTTCGGTGCATTTGGTAACAATGATTTCTTGTCAGTTGTTTTCCCAATTGGGGGAAACCCTCGTTATGGACAACCTATTCTTATGTAGGGTACTATTCCTGCACAGGGGGCAAACCCAAGAACTTCTTTCAGAGTAGGACCTTGGAATTCTTGGCAAGGATCAGTTCCCTTGTCAGGAATTACGATCTGGGGAAATTATTTTCACAACCAATGGAACCCCGGATAGGGTGCTATGCCTATGACCATGGGATCGTCATGGGGAAACTCTTCCCAAAGTCCTCCGAATGTAATGCACACCCACCAATCTACGTCCTATTTTTGGAATCAACTGATGATGTCTCCTCACACGCAGAATCTATACGCTGGTCATGGCCATGGTTTTTACCAGAACCCATTCCAACAGCCAAACTTTTTCTGGAAACCTGGTGCCAGTCAAACTCCAGGTCCCTTTTTCCATGGTTATCACGAACAACCCAAACTACCTTTCCTGGAAACCTTGCATTTTCCATACTTGACAACATTTTTGAATGACCCTATCTATCACGATCCATGTTGGCCCCCTATGCCGACGAAGTTTTCTTCAAAAATACCAAAGTTTAAGCCCAAGCCTAATGAAGATCCAGGAGATCATGTGACTACTTTTCACCTTTGGTGCTCATCTAATTCGTTAAAGGATGACTCCGTACAGTTGTGATTGTTTAAATGTACTCTCATTGGGAGTGCCCTGAAATGGTACATTGAGCTCGACCGCTCAAGATACTCTTCCTTCGGCGAATTGGCAATCGATTTCCTAAACCATTTCCAATTACCTATGAGATACGATGCTGGCACAGAATTGCTGGCCAATTTCATATAGACAAAAGAAGACCGTATCTCTGATCACATCTGAGAATGGAGGCACCAGAAGAGTTTAATTAAGGTGTCAGTCCCACCAGCATTACTTCTTGAGTGGTTCGTTAAGTCTTTGGTCCCACATTTATCCAAAGGTGTTGCAACGTCAGGAGTGTTTTTCAAAGAAGATTCCATCATCAGAGCTCAACAGCTTGAGCTAATCTACTCTCAGTCTGGTTTATTATACGAGATCTTTTCAGATGCGCCATGCTCAATACTTGATAAAACCAGATAGCGAGTTGGACCACATGTCGATGGTATCATAGGTTCAACACAAACAAATCCCACTAAACAACTGATGAAACAATTGCAACAATTGTCCATATAGCACACAACAGCCAGCCAGACAACTGTTCCAGCTGCTCCCCCTACCCAAACGTCGGATGTACACAACGTGCAATTGAAAAATCCAAAGGCCAATGTTCACACCCAATTCGTCACCTGGTGAGAAAATCGAGGGTGCTTACATGCCCTATTGGGTCTTGCAGAGCATGAAAGCTGTGGAGGAAAGGATTAGAGGAAACAAAACAAACTACACGCAAGAATTGAACAAAAACTAACTAAACTGTGAACATACGGATAAAGAAACAATAAACACAAAAAGACACCGATATCACCAATGGTTTTGAGCTGGTCTATTGATGAAATCAGAGCACGATGAAGGAAGGGAACTGTGGTTCCTTCTTCCCCCAAAGGAAGGCTCTTGAGGCCCTCATGAACTTGCTTTCCTTACAATGCAAAGAAATAGGACTGATAGTGAAAGAACTCCCAGCACATCCGCTCAATGGAGAGGTGAATGGCTCTATGAAATGTTGCTGATGTGTTATTGTCAAAGAATGAGCCCTTGACAATCTTAGCAGTGTAACAATACTTGGAATTCCTTGCGAAAACAATGTTCCTTCATGTCTTTTTATAGCAGATCACCGGACGATTATGTAACCTCTTCAAAGTGTGAAAAGGGGCTCTTTAGGGCTTCATTAGGTCATTAAACCGCCTACCCTATGGATTCAACTCAGATTTGGGAGTCAAATCAGATTGGGAGCTGGTCCGAAAGTGGTTGGGAGGCCGGCCAATTCAATAAATGCGTCGTATTAGCAGGTGCGCATCATACGTTTTTGTCCTGCGCATGTGCGCGCGCACCAAACTATTGTAAAGTGCCCTTCAATTTTTGGTTACTTTGTATAATTTTTGACCCTTCTGGAATGCTGTGAAATTAATTTAGTGCCATGAATGACTTCATTGCTGTTTTGACGATGCAGAGTTCTTGTCGCCATGTGCGGACGAAATTTCGGTGATAACAGATGCCCCCTGATGGATGAGGTTAGGAGCATACGTATAGCCGAAATCCATAAATGTTTCTTCTACTGAGAATGTTGTTGTAAGGGAGAGCAATAGTGGGACTGTTCGAAGCGATCCATTGTAGGAAAAAGGAACCGCTAGGACCCAACCTTCTGATAGTTGTGCAGAAAAATATACAACTATGTACAAACGAGGCGGACATGTTTCATGCTCGTGTTATGTAACTTTGAAAAAAGATGACGGAAGTGTTGGTGTAGACAACTGCAGTGCCCTCGGGGGCAGTAATGATAAAGGTAGAAGACAATTCTGCAAAGGAACATACTCTGAATAATAGGCAATGATCGCGGTAATAAGCAGCGACGATGATGTGGGCATTGATGGCCCTACCAAGTTCAGAGGTCTTCAGCAAATGACAAAAATAACTGCAATAGTCACAAAGTAAGACCCACCATAACATGAGAGAGTGTTGGATTCAAATGTTATGGGGGCCAATGACAGCAAGGAGCAATGGTGTGTCACCCTGTGTCGTCTGAGATCTCGCATTAAAATAGAGAATGAGAATCAAGATACTGTCGCCCTTCTAGAAAAGTGTGTTGATGTCGACAAAAGGGGGATGCGACTCCCAAAAGAAAAAAGGGCTCTGTGGAATCTACTGAGGTGAGGAAGTGGCAGAGCTACATGGACAAAGTCAAGAAGTGGGATGACTCAAGACTGCCCTTGGCTGGAGGATGTATGAGAGAAACAGTGGTCGCAACCGTGTAACAAGGTCGAGTGTCAGGGGGACGACAAGACCGGTGCTAAGTTGTGCCAGAGGCGGGACAAGGTGAAAAAATTCAGAGGGTAGAGGTAACTGACCTATGGAGTACTCTGAAGATATGGACAATTCCGACAAGGGTAAATGATAAGTAATGCTCCAACCAAGGGTGACATGGGTTGCGTGTGGCCAAAAGAAAGCAAGTCACCAACGGTGATGACAAAGAATGTAAGGACTGGAAATAAAGGTGTTTGTACAATAAATAATAAATAATTTTGGGGAAAAAAGTACAAATACACAAACGGGTGCCCCGGTGTGAAATGCGTGCCCCAGGGAGGGCAGAATTGTATTGGGAAACTGATGAAGGGTGGGGGCCCCATTTGTGAGTTTCTGTATGAGGTAGGTGAAATGAGGGTAGGTTCACAGATGGGCAAACTGAGTGTGGATGAAATGAAGGGCTCATGATCCTGCGGAGGTGCAGGTAAAAAATAGAACCATATAGAGATAATCCGGGAGTCCATGTGGGAAAGCTAGTAAAATGAAGAGAAAGATTATGTGGCTGATTCACGACATGATGAAAGACTATCGGGACTCCCATCCCTAAAGGGTAATGAAAAATAGCATGAGTGTCAAAAGTTCCAAAGGGTTCTATGAATGGGACAACTCATGTGGGTGAGAATGCTACCGGGTTACAGTACCGAAGATGCAAATGGAGGTGTGGGTTCTGCAAAGCTGGGAATGAGGATCCTAAAGGCCAATATCAGATGGTGTGACTGGAAATGTAAATGCAATACAGTGGGATAGACTACATGCCAGTGATGAATATATACCTGAAGGGATGATGTCGATGATCGATGAGCAAGTACCTACGCACATAACAACCAAATACCCAAAGTGAACAATATCTGAAGAGAATCAAAGATATGAGCATGTATTTGACAAATGTGACCATGCACGTGCGTACCTGACCATGATATGAAAAAAAGGCACCCCAGGGGCTTCGGACGAAAAGTGACCCAAGGACAGTCGTGACGTAGGCGGCGGGATGCTGATCCCGTGGCTGAAGACGGTTTGAAAAATGGACACCTGGGGCCTCCGAAATGTTGAGTGGAAGTTTGGCAAAAGGCCTATATATAGTTGTAGGGCCCACATTGCCACCTCATTTGTACCTACTGCTACAGTGAATGGAAGAGCATATTGCAGAGGAGATTTGGAGTTTCAAGGAGCATGGGGTATCCGATCGATGGTGTGCGAGTATCAGGTTAGTGGTCTGATCATCCTGCATAGAAATAGGTTTCCAATTTTTGGGCAGAGTAGGTACGGGGGGCTGTACAGGGGGTTTAAGGGGTTTTTTCATAGGATGTGGGCACACATGCGCGGGTGATTTAGTGGAAGGCGCACATACGTGCGCGCCTGTCCATAGAATTGACACACATTGGTGCGCGTGAGTAGAAATTTAAGGCGCGCCCGAGAGGCGTGCATGTGGGGTGGATAGTCGCGCACTAGTGCGCGACTGTAACTTGGACAAGCGCTCTCAAGAACGTGCCTATGCAATGAACAGGCATGCTTAAGAGCGCGCCTGTTGAATGAACAGGCATGCAGATATGCGCGCCTGTGTAGTGAACAGGCGCGCATATGTGCGTGCCTATGGGTAAAGAAAACACGCCTTTGAGGCTAGTTTTATGGGGTAAAAAATGAGTCTTTTTGATGCACTGGATGGTTGCATAAGATGATATAGGACTCTGTGTTGTGTGCAGGTGGCTAGCAGTGATTATGGACGTCCGGTGGCGTGAGCGAGACTGGTCATAGTTGCGAGATGCTATGGCCAATGCAGGGCCTGTGGTTCAAGAGGCTTTAGCAACCAGTGGGTTGCTAAAGTTCTTTGAGTGCCCGTTGATATGGGCACAGGAGTACTTGCTGCAGTTCTTGCTCCAGATGTGGAGTCCAGACTTGCACTGCTTCCTCGTGCGAGGAGAGCAAATGCCCTTCACTGCGGTGGAGGATATTTATTTTTTGACTTGGCTCCCATTTCGGGGAACACCGTTGCCGGCAGAGCCTGTGCTGCCGAGGGACACACACCTGTAGGAGGTCACCGAGTGATTTTTCTCAGGCGAGAACTACATGTCTGGGATTGTAGTGAGTATCAGTGGGATAGATTTGCTACTGCATCATTTCATAATGGTAATGATTGTTCGGGTGTATGGGTCACTTGTGACCCAATGGATCAGTGGTGGCCAGCTGCTGCTACTGGAGAGGGTGGTGGTCGGTCATGAGCAGTTTGCATGGGGGCTTACGCTGCACGTGTGGATGATCGCGCAACTGGACCGTTGTCGGTCCACAGGTACCGGGGAGTTTGCATTCGGCTCTATCCTAGTAGCCTGGATTCTGGAGAGGGTGTCGATGCTGCGCCCCCGGGTTCTTTTAGAGGTGCCTGGGGAACGAGAGCCTCAATTGAGGCGGTGGTCCGCAGTTTTGGTTCGCCATGGTGGTGGCGAAGGTGGGCATTATTTTACTGCGCAGGCGGCGCAGATCTAGCGGCAAATGTCGTAGGTCATACTTCAATACCCCTATGCTGGGGTGGACTTTCAGGGGGACCCGGACATGGTATTGCCTCCTGGGGAGGTTTTTGATGACCGAAGTATGTTGATTTTTGTATGTTTTGATTTATGTTTTGGTTTTGATATACCAGTTTATATGTATGATGATAGATATTGATACGATCGTGTGTTGGTTGTTTTGTGCATGTGCAGATTTGGCACCTCGCGGGCGTGAGGTGGGGTTCCAGAGAGCGTTGGCTTAGCGAGAGCTGGAGAGACTACCGCGTGGAGGGAGACGTCGACGGGATGAGGCCGTGGGGGCACCAGTAGAGCCTGAGAGACCGACGAGGAGGTGCCGATTTGATGACCCTGGTGCGGGGCCATCACACGCTCCTCCGGCGGCAGTCAGAGGTGATTTTGATGATATACGTCGTCGTCTAGAGATGGTGTTACAGGATGTGCCTGAGGGCATGTGGATCCATATCCAGGACAAGGGGTTCCTGGAGTAGTGCATAAGGTTACCGCCACCATGGCAGTCGATCGTGTGACGAGCAGCTGTGCTTGCCGCCATGACTAGTGGACGCCTATCGCCGGGGCAGGAGGGTCCTGCAGGTGTTCCACCACCACCGCCTGGGGCAGGTGGGGGTGGGCCACTACCTCCTCCTGAGGGAGGAGCAGCTGGGGGTGCGATGGAGGCACCCTGATGGATGTATCATGTATATCTTTTTGGATTGTATGTAGGCTGGTGAGCCGATTTTGTACCGATGTGTGACACTGGCCTGTGGGCATATGTATTTTTGTATGTAAACATTCGGATGGCCTGATAGGCCTTGATATATATATATGTGTATAGATCTTCTTGAGATCCAAATGTTGTTTACATGTGTTTTTGTGTTGATGATGGTGATGTCTATTTGATCTATATGCTGTGACAAGATGTATGATATGTGTTATGTATGTGTAGCTTGATGTGATATATGCCAATCTAACACCATGTTAGCTATTTCATCAGTTGTTTGATTCAATTGTATTGGAATATGTGTAAATGTAATGGAATCAAAATGTCGAGATAATAATCTAACCTGCAGGTATTTGCGAAAGAGGCATGGATCACGTACACAGTAAACATTGTTGAGTTGGAGAACAACTAGTTGAGAGTCGAGGAAGATGCTAAGGTGACGAATATGATGATGTTGGGCGTCGGCCAGGAGGCCAATGACCGCAGTGAATTCGGCTTGGTTGTTGGTTGCTGGTCCCAAACAGATGCCGCTGGAATGTAGCATTTCATGTGAGGGGGTATATAAAGCCCAAGCCACCGAAGCGAGATTTTGTGTCCAACGGCTGGCGCCATCGGCATAACCAATGTGGTAAGCTGGTGAAGGAAGCATCTGTCAATAGCACAAAGGGTAGTTTAGATGAGAGGGGTGAGAGAAAAAAGAAAATGACCTAAAGTAGTGTGACTACTTTTAAGCATAAAACTTCTTGAGGTATAACCCATTGATGGGTTCCTTGAGTGAGAGGCCTTCGGGGGAGGCCAGGATGTATGCACCTTTTGTGAGGCAATGTTGGATGATGTAAGGGCCATGCCAGAGTGATTCGAATTTGCTTTGGCCAAAGGTATCATGGGCGATATCATAGGCCAAGATGAGGTCGCCTTCTCGGAATGAACGAAGGTTGACATGACGATCAAAGGTAGCTTTGGATCGTTTTTTAACTGCCTCGTTGTTCTGTAATGAAGATCGATGATCTTCATCCAGCGACTCCAGGTTCAGCAAGCACTGCTCCATTGGAGCAGTGTCAGGTAATAGCTCAATTGAGGTGCGTAAAGTAGGTATTTCGCACTCAATGGGAAGAGTTGTCTCAACCCCATGGACTAAATGGAATGGCGTGAAACCTGTGGCGGTATTTACTGTCGTTCGATAAGCCCATAGTGCCTAAAATAACATATGATGCCAATTGGTTATTTGTTTATTAACCGTACGCTGTAACACGGTTTTGAGGAATTTGTTCACTGCTTCGACCTATCCATTTGATTGAGGATAATATGGTGAGGCGAACTCGTGAGAGAAGCCTAACCGAGAAGAGATTTCGACGAAGATCTCTTTCTCAAAGTGTTTCCCATGGTTGTAAATGAGTTGGAGTGGTACGCAAAAACGGGATATGACGTGGTTAAAGAAGAAACGCGCTGCAGTGTCAGCGGTGTTGTTGAAAGTGGGCATAGCTTCGGCCCATTTGGTGAAGTAATCCATGGCGATAACAATGTATTTGTGACCATTGCTGGAGGGGGGATTACAAGTCATAAAGTCGATGCCAGATTTACAAAAGGGGCCCACGGTAATGACAGGGTGAGAAAGAGCGGGGGGTGCTCGGGCTTTGTTTGCATAGAGCTGACATTGCTCACATGTTTCACGGCATGAATGCAATCGTGAAATAAGGTAGGCCAAAAATAATCAGCTCAGATAATCTTCTGAGCCATGGAGATACCCGAAAGGTGGCCCCCACATGCGCCGCTGTGGTAGTCGTTTAAGACTCTGTCGGCCTCGTCAATAGTCAGGCAACGACGAAGAATAGTGTCAATGCCTCGCCGATATAGGATGTCTTCGATGAGGAGATAGTGGGGGGCCTGATGGCGAATACGCCGACGATCATCTTGTGAAAGGTGCTGACCGAACTTCTGAGTTCGTAGGTATATGAGGAGGTCGCCATACCAAGGATCATCTGAGGCGATGTAAAAGAGATGTTTGTCAGGGAAGTCGGTGTTGATGGGGGCACTGGTGGTGTCAGAGGGAAGGGCCATAACAAGTTCGGTGAGAACGAGGGCCTTCTTACTCTTAGGTGTTGAGAATTCAAGATCATATTCTTGTAGGATAACGATCCATTGAGCAAATTTGTCGTTAACTTGTCAACGGCTGAGCAAGTATTTCATAGGGCTGGAGTCTGCGATGAAATTAGTGGTCTGAAGCAGAATGTAATGGCGCAGTTTCTGGACTGCGAGGACGACTGCGAGAGCAAGTTTCTCTTCATGTTTGTACTTCAAGGGTGGTCCTGAGAGGTTCTTACTAACATAGTAAATGACATGTTCACGATTTTCATCTCCGAGATGGATGAGGACGCCGGCTACTGATACAGCTGATGCTGATACGTATAGGATGTAGTCACGATTATAGTCAGGTGCACTAATCAAAGGTGCATTTGAAAGTGTTGTTTTGAGATTGTCAAATGACTGTTGGGCATAATTGTCCCAATGAAAGGGGATGTCGTGACGTAGTAAGAGAATGAAACCATGTGTGCGTATGGCGTAATCAGGAACAAAGCGTCTGAGTAAGTTAGCTTTGACCTGCAGACTCTGTAGTTGTCGTAAATTCCATGGAGGTGGAATTTCGGTGATGGCTTTGACTTTGAGGGGGTCCACAGTAATGCCACTTTGGGAAACGATGAAACCGAGGAGACGTCCAGTGGTGACATAGAATACACACTTGAGAGGATTCAAGCGGATGTTATACTGACGAAACTGTTGAAAAATGATTCATAAATCATCAAGATGTTGGGTGCGTTTCTTGGAGCGAGCTGTGAGGTCGTCCAAGTAGGTGAGGATGATTTCAGCTAGATCGTGAAATATGTATGTCATCACCCGCTGGAAGGTTGCGCCAGCGTTTTTTTAAACTGAAAGGCATGACACGATATGAGAAAGTACCACACGGGGTAATGAATGCGGTTTTGTATTGATCGGCTGGGTGGATTTGAATTTGGTTATAGCCAAAGAATCCATCCATAAAGGAGAGAGCCTCATGGCCAACACAGTCGTCGATAATCTGGTCGATGAAAGGCGTTGGGAAGTTGTCTTTTGGACATGCGTTATTGAGATCACGAAATTCTGTGCAAACGCGGATAGTGACATGTTTTTTGTCAATGGTTACAGGGTTGGAAACCCATGAAGTGTAAGCGATGGGATAAATAAATCCGGTCGTACGTAATTTGTCAATTTCGGCTTTGATAGCCGCGGCCTTGGAAGGGTGTAGCGGTCGCTGTTTCTGGCGAACTGGTGTGATGTCAGGCCAGGTGTCGATGCGATGTTCGACAATAGCTGGGTCAAGACTAGGCATCTCCGTGTATGACCAGGCAAAAATGTCCTGATATTCCTGGAAGAGGGCTTTATATGCGGTAATTTCCTGAGGAGTGCAAGCAGCTCCAATGATGATTTATTCGACGACGCCATTTTTAATGGAAATGTCGATTTTGATGGTGGGGGAAATGTTAGCCATGTTTCCTTCTTCGAACGCGTCAGGGGCGGGAATGGGATTTTTGAACCAATCGATAGGCCCAGATGGGATAAAATGTTTGGTTTCAACCACGTACACAGGGTTTTGATTAGGAGGCATGAGGGCTTCCTGTGGGAGGAAGAGTGCACGATGATGTAGTGCGTCCCAGGGAGAGTCTGGGTTGTGTAGCTCTTCCAGTATTTCCTCGCCGTTTTGGAAGCGACGGGAATATAAGGGGTCCTGATGAGTGATCTCAGTGCTAGTGTGATTGCCACCTGCTAGAAAAGCAAGGGGAGGGGTACGAGCAGAGGGTGAGGGTTCGCTCGACATGAACCATATGTTGAAGTACTGAGGGGTACCTGTGGTGGTTGGGTGGAGGGTCGTCGTATGAACAGAAGAGTTGGGGGGTTTGCGGGGTATATCCTCAGTGACGTCATGTAAGAACCATGGAGGTGATGGGAGTGCCTCGGGCTTTGGAGAAATGATATGACGATCCTCAAGTGGTGAACTAATGTCAATTCTCGCCTCTGTGGGTTGGTGACGCAGGGCCACTTGATGTGTCCTATAGGCAAGGATCATAGGACATTGGTATGTAAAATGAGTTAATGAATCGCAGAGAGAGCAAGGGCATCTCATACGTTCATTGACTGTAGTGGTGACATAGTGAATGTCAGTGATGTTTGAAGAGGATGTGGCAGGGCGTGGGTTGTTCTGGAAGTTCTGGCATACATCCACTAATGTTTGCCGAAAGCGTGGTAGTGCTAGGCAATGATGAGTGTAATGGCCATATTTTGAACATATAGCACATGCAAATTTAGTCCTCAACCCTTTACTACTGGAAGGGTTGGTGGTAGTGGTACTTGCAGTAGTGACGGGTGTTGATGGAGTGGGATTGGGGGGAATCAAATTCTGTAATTCAGGTAGTGATGGGCAATTGTTGGTTTGGTGGCCCTCTTTCTCACATAGTTTGCAAGGTGGTGGGATGCGTGGGGGAAGGGGAGCGTTGGGATCCTTCTTCTTCATCCTGCCCCCAGCTATAGTAGGGGGGGTAGGGAGTATGGGAGTAGTTGGGGGGGTGGGGGTGAGGACAGGAATATTCATGGGGATGCCTTCCTGTGGGCGAGGGACCATCTCGGGTGGATGTAAATACCATACTGGGATAGCTAGCACCATATTGGGTAGCATCAGCGTTGCGGCTACCTGGAAATATTCTACACCGGGTGGTGGGTAAAAGAAGGGAATTTGAGTGAGGGGTCGGGGAACTGTCTCCCAAATGGGACTAGGTCCCTGAGGGGGTGTGGATTCGTGGACTGTGGAGGTCGATGAATTCCCAGGAGGCTCCTATGGGAGTGATGCTACGACTGTTGGGATGTCAGGAATGGATGAAGCCTCCTGAGGGGGATGAGCATCCTCTGTGTGAGTTTTGTTAGATGTGACGACGCATACTTGATTAGGGGGAAGGAGTGGAGGTGCTCCATGGTATGTCCCTAATAAAGATGGGTCTTTGAAAATTCCAGGACCCATCTCTACGAGTGGGTATGTGTCATGGTTGGTGTGGATGAGAGGAAGAATGTTATCGAGATTGGCAGATCGGTTTGGCTCATAATGTGAGACTTGGTCGATGGTCACAATCTTTCCGTTGTGGGGGAACATGATTGCTCGAAAGATGGAAGATGCCACTGCCTTCATAGCATACATGTAGCTACGTCTGAACAAGATATTGTAATCGAGTGGGGCGTCAATAACTTTGATATCATTGAGAATGGTTTTTCCTCCGAGTTCAACGGGGACATTTTGGAAGAGCCCTTCAGGAGATGATGGTCGTTCGTCATAAGCTCGTAATGTGATGGCGGAGGGTATGAGTTCCGGGGAACCACGTTTCTGTCATACTATTTGGACATGATGCATGTAGATGCACCCTCGTCGATGATACACCGATGGACGGTGATGTTCTGTATTTTTACTAGTATTTGAATAACGACCAAGGCGGGAAGACGAGGTTCACCGTTATCAAGGTCAAAGGTGATGAGTCGAGTATCAGCTGGGTCGACTGCCCCTAAGGTGGAAAGTAGAGATTTTCATTGTGTAGGACAAGTCTGGAGGACTTCCAAGATGGACATGGCAGCCGGGGATTGTGCTAAGTCATCTACCAAGCTATAATTATGAGCGGCCCTAGCCTATGGGTTGTGGACATTCTGGCACAAGGGGATGTGACGAATGCGTAATGGTGGTTCGGTGGAAGGGCGAGGGATCACCAATGGGGGTCCCGTCGGTGTAGGGTTTGTATTTGGAGTGATAGGAGTAGACTCAGCTGGATACTGACGATTTCGTGTTTGCAGAAGGATTTCTTCCTCACTGGTGAGGAGAATTGTATGCTCTGCTGGATTCTTGGGGTTGTGGTATTGTCCTACCTAAGGTGGGGGATGTTGTGCATCCTATTGGGTGTTTATCACGCCTTTATGTGGAATAGGATTTTGTAGTACGGCAGGAGGGGGTTATTGCACATACTGTTGTGGTGCCTGCTGAGGGGCAGTTTGTGCGGGGGTAGGGGGAAGACCACTTGAGTCTTTCAACCATTTGAAATCAGCGATCTAGGGGCAATGGTGAGTGTAATGGATGAAATCACAATAAAGGGCACAAGGGTGGATGGTTTTAACATTATTTCAGACTTGGCGTTTGTTGTTATTTCCCCCTTGGGGGTTTTGGTTCCCTTGGTTCTGGTTGCCCCCAGGGGGTTGGTGTTGTGGGGGTTGATTCCTGCCTTGACAAGGGTTGTTGTTATTTCTATTCTTTCCTTTCTTCCTGGTATTGTTCAATGGATGAGTTGGGTTGGTTGTATTCAAGTGTTCAAAATTCTAGTATTGTTGAGCAGCAGAAGGTTGAACAAAATTTACCCCCGCATGTGGATGTGGGGGAGCCATGGGTTGTGGAGGACCAGAAAAGGGGAAGTATGGATTTTGCGATGGTACTGATCCATAAGGCACATAGGAAGGCGTAGTGTTTTCAGTAGTACTATAAGCTGATGTTGAGGGAGTACCACTGTTTGTGGGAATGGGCGGATATATGGGAGGTGTCGGTGGTGGTCCACTGATGGGTGGAGGTATAGCAACAGGGTATGGCTGTTGATAAGTGGGCGGGGGGTAATAAGGAGTGCCCCCATATACCGGTGGGTAGTGAGGTGTTCCATACATCGGTGGTGGTCGGGGTTGTGGTCCATGGTGTGTGGCGGCACCTATTAGTCCGTCTGCTGAATGAGACATCCCAGGTTTGTCTTGGCCAAATGGCGTAGGTTTGGGAAGATCAGGGAGTACTATATACAAGTATCCTGACTGTGCATAGATGAGGTCATACTGTTGGGCCTTACTAATGGCTTCCTCTACAGATTGAGGGAAGGTGGAAGCAACATCCTTTCCAAGGAGAGTGACAAGTGATCTAAGAAACCAATCGAGACACTGTTGCTTGGTGGTTTCTGCTTTACACAAACTACGTTGCCTACGCCACTCATGAATGTGGTCAGTGATATGGGTGGCTGAGTTCTATTTGAAGTTAGAAAGTAGTTCTAGACCATTGTCATGGTGGATGGGTAATTGGAAAAAGGTCAAGAAGGATTTGGCTAAAGACTCAAAGGTCGTATGGGACCCTGATTTTTCTTCGACATACCATTTGGCTGATGGGCCCGTAAGTGTACGTTGAAATAATCGTAGCCTAAAGGAGTCATCCATAATGCTATTGGACAAGCACCATAGATGAAAGGTCATGACATGGTTGGTGGGGTCATCCCCTTCCTTTCCTTCAAACTTCGGTATGTCTGAAGGAAGTTTGGTGGGCATTGCAGGCCATGTGGTGTCATGCAAAATAGGATCATTCGTGAGTTTGGTGAGATCCGGTATGTTGAGAGAGGCCAAGTATGGCATCTGTAGTGGTGGGGGAGGGTTAGCTCCAGCCATGTTGTGTTGTGAACCTGACCCTTGATGGGGACTAGGTGGGTTGGTGCTCCCTCCTTGAGAGGAGGTAGGTCCCCTGCTTCCGTGTAAAGGAGAGCGAGTGAACGGATGACCTTGGGAAGTTGACCCAAGTAATGTAGAACCAAGCAAAGCTAATCCCAAGATGGTAGCACTCGCAGGAGTGTGTGAAGGAGGTACTGATGAGCGGGTATGACCAGATACTCCCCCTAAGATAGGAGGAAGGTTGAGCAAGCGTCGTGAACGAAGGGGGTTCTGTGGTTCCCCTATGATGTCAGACTAGTTGTGTGGATGTGTGCACAAAGTGGTGAGAGAAATAAAGAAACAAGAGTCTTTGTTGTAACTATCTACACAATATATATCTCAAAGTCAACCTGTAATCAGATGTGCATCATACATAAATGAAAAAGAATCGTATATGTGGGTAAGAGGGTTTTGTCCACGTGGGAATCAAAATGAAAGCAAATGCTCGTGTCCTAAAAGACGTAACATCCTTCCTCTCAAAAGCACTGGACCTTCCAATAGTACTCAATAGTGGGGTCTTAAGTCACCAGAAGAGACACTAGTGAAGGATGAAATAACTGGTTATAATGAGGGGTAGAGGGGGCAATATCCTGAAAGAGCTAGCGATACTTCCCAATAGCCACACAAAATCCAATCAAGGTGCGATTGCAGCCCACAATCACCACCTGGGTAGATGTCCTAAAGTTGGTCACTAGGTACCTTGATCCAAGTGCGGCATTTAGATTTTCAGACTAAGAAATGGGTCACGGGCTGGATCCTGTCCAAGAGGTGGGTGCCTCAAGGGGGGATGCACAGAACAACTGGACCTCGGCCTTCGAACCTTCATGGGTATCTCCCTGCCTTATGGTGATTGGAACACTGGACTTGGAGGATTTGAAAGTTCCCTATTTGTCAACTTCTATGATTGAGAATGTGAGAACCAGACAATGGGGAGTTTTTTGGATGCCTATCCCCGAAATCCTACCTAGACTAAAAACTTCTTTTGGCACCTCCCGTGGAGGAAAACTTAGTGAGTTTTTTAGAGAGTTTTTAGATGAAGTTGTTTTGTGAGGTTGGGGGCGAAAACCAACCTCGTTTGATTAACAGTGAGAGTGGATAGTCCTGTTAAGAAAAGATGGAGTGTTTTCAGAATCCCTTTGGAGGAAACCTACTTAGACCTCCACGTTTCGAGAAGAGGCTATGTGAGTGAAGAAGTGACTTTTGTGTCTGAGTGAAAGTGTACCAAGTTTTAGTTATTTAGATGTCACCTTGTTGCATGTGGACTTCGCTTAGTCCTTACAAAAGTGTGGTTACCTATTTAGCTAGATGTCATTGGTACAACCTTGCGGAATTTTAAAAGCCCTAGGAAACTAGCATGTGGACATGTGTTCCATTACCATCCTTTAACTCCCTATGTGTGAGTTAATCTAGAAAAAGCATGAAACTATCCTAGATTGAACATGTGGGTATGTGTGGGCCCGTTACAAAACTTTAAACTCTCCTAGTTTTTTGATCTAAGAAAGAAAAAATTCAAACACTATTCTATCTTTGTTGACATGTGGGCATGTATGGGCCCGTTACAAGAATGTGTTTGAAAAATGAAGCTAAGAGGGGTCCCAAAAGGGCCGTTGTCCTCCCCTAAAAGTTTTGAAATTTTGTTAAGGGAGATGAGATTGTTTTCACAATCTCTTTCTGATTCTCAAGATCGCTTGATTGCGCAAGAGAAGAGCATACTCAAGGATTGCTACTCCAACTTCGAGTCCCGAATGTGATTTTAGATGTGATTAAAATTGATGTGTTCCTTAGATTATAAATCAAAGCAAGCCATCCATGTGGCAAAAATCAAATAAAGGAAAATGATTTTTATCCACCTAAGTGCTTATGTTTGTTTGACTATCCCCATTATAAGTTGAGGGGTCTAAGTGGTGCAGTATTTAGAGCATGCATAACATCATTCTTGAGAAGGAAAATGACTTTCCCCACATCCAAAAACCTTACAATGTGAAATTTAGTTCAGATGCGCGGCCTCCAGTGTACACAGAGGCGCATATGGTGCCTGCGCGCTGAAAATGTTGAGAACTAAAGCGCATGTGCGTAGGAGGTAAAACTTTGTGCAGGCTCATGCGCGCAAGATGCACGTCTGTGGGGTGAAATACCCATGCGCCTGTGACAAGTGACCGAGAAAGAAAATCCAGATGGATTTCCCTAAATTCTCCTGTGAATTGACTGGTTAGCAGGTTGGCGAAGGCTGGTTTGTGTCTCTGCAAGTTAATAAAACCAAAAGGAAATCAAAATGAACACAAATGAGGGAGGAATTGATATCTAACTCCCCAGCGGAGTCGCCAGTCTGTTCGCACCCAATTCATCACCTGGTGAGCAAATCGAGGGTGATTACATGCCCTGTTGGGTCTTGCAGAGCATGACAACTGTGGAGGAAAGGGTTAGAGGAAACAAAACAAACTACAAGCAAGAATTAAACAAAAACTAACTAAATTGTGAACATACAGATAAAGAAACAATAAACACAAAAAGACATCGATATCACCAATGGTTTTGAGCTGGTCTATTGATGAAATCAGAGCACGATGAAGGAAGGGAACTGTGGTTCCTTCTTCTCCCAAAGGAAATCTCTTGAGGCCCTCACGAACTTGCTTTCCTTACAATGCGAAGAAATAAGACTGATAGTGAAAGAACTCCCAGCACATCCACTCAATGGAGAGGCGAATGGCTCTATGAAATGTTGTTGATGTGTTATCGTCAAAGAATGAGCCCTTGACAATCTTAGCAGCATAACAATACTTGGAATTCCTTGCGAAAACAATGTTCCTTCATGGCTTTTTATAGCAGATCACCGGGCGATTATGTAACCTCTTCAAAGTGTGAAAAGGGGCTCTTTAGGGCTTCATTAGGTCATTAACCCGCCTACCCTGCGGATTCAGCTCATATTTGGGAGTCAAATCAGATTGGGAGCTGGTCTGAAAGTGGTTGGGAGGCCAACCAATTCAATAAATGCGCTGTATTAGCAGGTGACCGGTTTTTTGCGTTGAGAGCCGCGCGTCGTGCGCGCATGCATGCATCATACATTTTTGTCCTGCGCATGTACGTGCGCACCAAACTATTGTAGAGAGCCCTTCGATTTTTGGTTACTTTGTATAGTTTTTGACCCTTATGGAATGCTGTGAAATTAATTCAGTGCCATGAATGACTTCATTCATGTTTTGACGATGCGGAGTTCTTGTCGCCATGTGCAAAAAAAATTTCGGTGATAATAGCCACCCAACAGCCTAAAGGAATGAAAAAACAACGAAAGAAGGGTAAGGGGGATAAGAAACCCACTAATAATGTTGGCGGGGGAAACACTGAGAAATGGGGGGTGAGGTATCTGTGCAACTTGTGTGCAAAAGACCACCCGACCCACCAATTTCCTCGGCTTGCAGAGGCCCAAAATTTTGTGACACAACAACAACCTGTCCTGTTAACCGATCCATTTCAACATGGGCAAAACCTAACTCAAACCTCTACTAGCGCGGAAGGGCTGCTCAAGGACCCTCTCTGTCTTCGAAAAATCCTGTATCTGCAAATGCGTATATGATGAAGGGTGATGCTTTTATATCAACTAGAGCGCATGACTATAGTAAACCAAGAACTTTTGAGCAGGGCAAAGAAGCTGAACCCCCATCTCTTCCTCTCCAGATCGAGAAGACTTTGGGAGAAAAAATGACATGCATCCCAAAAGGTGCATTCAAGAAAGCTTCTCACAACCCAAACACAAGGGCTGCCTAGAACTATTCTGTGGTGGAGGATTTGTCTCAAACCCCTTGTGTGATGTCTGCTTTGGAGGTCCTCCAAAGATGCCCTTCCCATAGGAAAGATTTGTTAGCCACTTTAGGATCTACCGAGACTTGTAATTCGGGTACAATCATGCTGGATACAAACAACTTAAAACCTCGTCTGCCTTACCACATAGAGTTTTATATAGTAGTGGCTTACCCCATGAAAACTTTTACTAGGATCATTTTCCGCACAGTGGTTGATGAGGGTGCCTCGACATGCATCATGTCGTCGACATGTTGTAAGGCCATTGACCAGCCTATTTTGTCTCCGTCACCTACTCTTCTCACTTCTTTCGATGGTCATTTGTTTCAACCACATGGCATCATTCCCTCTTTCCCCATGCAACTAGGAGGGAAGACCATGTGCGTCAAGGTAGAAGTAGTCAACGCATCCCTCGACAACAATATCTTGTTAGGTAGGAGTTGGACTTATGCTATGCAAGCAGTGGTTGCTACAGTTTTTCAGGTCTTGTTGTTTCGACACGAGGGTTGGATCGTGACCATTGATCAATTATCCTTCTCCAGAACCAACCCTTCATTGGGGGCATCCGAACTCCCGATGATTGATAATCCCCAACTAGGCATAGTGAATGTATGGGTTGGTTTGTTACCATCTTTGATGGGTAACTTCGATTACTCACCCCCTCAAGGCAATGCCAAGTTCATATCCGACCACCATAAGGTTGAGATTTTCCAAGTTTTTTCATTTCGCACGACTTACTTCAACGATCTGTGGATACTTCCTTCCCCATCAACCATGATGGAAGGGACAGGGCACCCTGGCATGTCCATACCCTTGTTCGCAGCAATCTTCGTCCGACACAAATCCAACTCCTGCACAAGAGTTAGATCCAATTCTAGAGCCTATTTGGGATCAAGGCTCTCTCACTGATACTGATTCGTTAGACTTAGTCTTGCCCTTAAATGAAGCAATAATTGAAGAAATGACTAGTCCGAAAAAACCCTGGGACGATCTCCATCACAGATCATACTTCCTCCCAGAGTTAAGCATAATCGAAGAAGGAGAATTCACCTTGACTATGACTGGATATAGGTCTTGTCCTATTAATCCATTAGCTACACATGAGGTTTATGTTGAGGGTAATATGGAAACTATCACTGAAACTATACCAATTAATATCTCCAGAACCCCTAGCGTCATGGAGA
>ML827115.1:35622-47746 GCA_009831015.1 Picea engelmannii | reverse complement strand
CAACGCAAGGCACATCTGCAACGCAAACACAAGGCACATCCGCAATGCAAGGCACGTCCACACGTCCGCAAGTTGGGCGCCACAACGCAATGCAAGGCACGTCCGCAAGTTGGGCGCCACAACGCAATGCAAGGCACGTCCGCAAGATGGTCGCCCAAACGCAAAACTCATCCGCAATGAAAACATCCACACAAGGGAGCACTAGGCTAAAAGACGAGCTGGAGGATGGATAAGAACACATTTTAGCTTGGAGGTAGACTTTTTAATATGGCCTCACCAAGGTTGGGTGCCCCAATGCAACGCAAGGCACGTCTGCAAGATGGGTGCCCAAACAGAACACAAGACATGTCCGCAAGTTGGGCGCCCCAACGCAACGCAAGGCACGTCCGCAAGTTGGGCACCCCAACGCACGTCCGCAACGCACGTCCGCAACTCAAACGCAAGGCACGTCCGCAATGTAATTCACGTCTGCACATCTGGAAGTTGGGCGCCCCAACGCAATGCAAGGCACGTCCGCAAGATGGTTGCCCAAACGCAAAACTCATCCACAACGAAAAACGTCCACACAAGGGAGCACTAGGCTAAAAGACGAGCTGGAGGATGGATAAGAACAAATTTTGGCTTGGAGGTAGACTTTTTAATACAGCCTCACCAAGGTTGGGCGCCAAAACACAACGCAAGGCGCGTCCGCAAGATGGGCACCCAAACGCAACACAAGGCACGTACGCAAGTTGGGCACCCCAATGCAACGCAAAGCACATCTGCAAGTTGGGCGCCCCAAAACAACGCAAGGCACGTCCGCAAGATGGTCGCCCAAATGCAAAACAAATCCGCAACGAAGACATCCACACAAGGGAGCACTAGGCTAAAAGACGAGATGTAGGATGGATAAGAACAAATTTTGGCTTGGAGGTAGACTTTTTAATTCAGCCTCACCAAGGTTGGGCACCCTAATGCAACGCAAGGCACGTCCGCAAGTTGGGCGCCCCAACGCAACGCAAGGCACGTCCGCAAGTTGGGGGCCCCAACGCACGTCCGCAACACAAATGCAAGGCACATCCACACGTCCGCAACTTGGGCTCCCTAATGCAATGCAAGGCATGTCTACAACTTGGGGTTTCCAGACGGAACACAAAGCAAGTCGGCCAAAGGGGCACCCAAAACTGAGGCGAGTCGGCAAGAGGAGCGGCCAACCAACAAAACCGAAATAACAGCGACAGAGGTGCGGTGGGGAAAACACTTGGGGTTTCTAGAGGGAACGCAAGGCGGGTCGGCCAAAGGGGCACCCAAAACCGAGACGAGTCGGAAAGAGGAGCACCCAACCAACAAAACTGAACGAACAACGACAGAGGGGCAGTGGGGAAAAAACTTGGGGTTACTAGAGGGAACACAAGGCGAGACGGCCAAAGGGGCACCGAAAACCGAGGCGAGTAGCCAAGGGGAGCACCCAACCAAAAAAACCGAAAGAACAGCGACTGACGTGGGGTGGGGAAAAAACTTGGGGTTTCTAGAGGGAACGCAAGGCGAGTCGGCCAAAGGGGCGCCCAAAACCAATGCGAGCCGCCAAGAGGAGCGCCCAAACTACAAAACCGAAATAGCCAGCGACAGAGGTGCGGTGGGGAAAAAACTTGGGGTTTCCAGAGGGAACGCAAGGCGAGTCGGCGAAATGGGCGCCCAAAACAGAGGCGAGTCAGCAAGAGGAGCGCCCAACCAACAAAACTGAAAGAACAAGTGACAGAGGTGCGATGGGGAGAAAACTTGGGGTTTCCAGAGGGAACGTAAGGCGAGTCGGCGAGAGGAATGCCAACACCGAGGCAATTTGCTAAGAGGAGTGCCCAACCAACAAAACCCAAAGAGCCAGCGATAGAGGTGCGGTGGGGAGAAAACTTGGGGTTTCCAGAGGGAACGAAAGGGGAGTCGGCCGGAGGGGCGACCAAAAAGGAGGATTGTCGCCAAGAGGAGCAATCAAACAACAAAACCCAAAGAGATGGTGACAGAGGTGTGGTGGGGAGAAAACTTGGGGTTTCCAGAGGGAACGCAAGGTGAGTCGGCCAGAGGGGCGCCCAACACCGAGGCGAGTCGCCAAGAGGAGCGCCCAACCAACAAAACCCAAAGAGCCAACGACAGAGGTGCGGTGGGGAGAAAACTTGGGGTTTCCAGAGGGCACCCCAACGCACGTCCGCAACGCAAACGCAAGGCACGTCCGCAACGCAAGGCACATCCACACAAGGGAGMACTAGGCTAAAAGATGAGTTGGAGGATGGATAAGAACAAATTTTGGCTTGGAGGTAGACTTTTTAATACGGCCTCACCAAGGTTGGACACCGCAATGCAACGAAATGTGCGTCCGCAAGACAGGCACACAAACGCAATGCAAGGCACGTCCACAAGATGAGCGCCCAATCGAAAAACCGATCTGCAACGAAAACGTCCACACAAGGGAGAACTAGGCTAAAAGATGAGCTGGAGGATGGATAAGAACAAATTTTGGCTTGGAGGTAGACTTTTTAATACAGCCTCACCAAGGTTGGGCGCCCAAACGCAACTTAAGGCGCGTGAGCAAGATGGGCGCCCAAACGCAACGCAAGGTGATTTCGCAAGATGGTCGCCCAAACGAAAAACTCATCTGCAACGAAAACGTCCACACAAGGGAGAACTAGGCTAAAAGACGAGCTGGATGATGGATAAGAACAAATTTTGGCATGGAGGTAGACATTTATATACGGCCTCACCAAGGTTGGGCGCCCCAATGCAACGCAAGGCACGTCCGCAAGATGGGCACCCAAACACAACGCAAGGCACGTCCGCAAGTTCGACGCCCCAACGCAACACAAGGCACATCCGCAAGTTGGGCGCCCCAACGCACGTCCGCAATGCAAACGCAAGGCACGTCCGCAAGTTGGGCGCCCCAACGCACATCTGCAATGTAAACGCAAGGCACGTTCGCAAGTTGGGCGCCCCAACGCAACACAAGGCACGTCCGTAATATGGGCGCCCAAACGCAAAACTCATCAACAATGAAAACGTCCACACAAGGGAGAACTAGGCTAAAAGACGAGCTGGAGGATGGATAAGAACAAATTTTGGCTTGGAGGTAGACTTTTTAATACGGCCTCACCAAGGTTGGGCGCCCCAACCCAACGCAAGGCACGTCCGCAACTTGGGTGCCCCAACGCAACGCAAGGCACGTCCGCAAGTTGGGTGCCCAAACGCAACGCAAGGCGAGTTCGCAAGATGGGCGCCCAAACGAAAAACTCATCCGCAATGAAAACGTCCACACAAGGGAGCACTTGGCGAAAAGACGAGCTAGAGGATGGATATGAACAAATTTTGGCTTGGAGGTGGACTTTTTAATAAGTCCTCAACAAGGTTGGGTGCCCCAACGCAACGAAAGGTGCGTACGCAAGATGGGTGCCCAAAGGCAATGCAAGGTGCGTCCGCAAGATGGGCGCCCAAACGAAAAACCAATCCGCAACGAAAACGTCCACAGAAGGGAGCACTAGGCTAAAAGAAGAGCTGGAGGATGGATAAGAACAAATTTTGGCTTGGAGGTAGACTTTTTAATACGGCCTAACCAAGGTTGGGCGCCGCAACGGAACGCAAGGCACGTCCATAAGATGGGCGCCGAAACGCAACACAAGGCACGTCCGCAAGTTGGGTGCCCCAACACAACGCAAGGCATGTCCGCAAGTTGGGTGCCCCAACGCACGTCCGCAATGCAAATGCAAGGCACGTCCGCAATGTAAGGCACGTCTGCAAGATGGTCGCCCAAACGCAAAACTCATCCACAACGAAAATGTCCACGCAAGGGAGCACTGGGCTAAAAGACGAGCTGGAGGATGGATAAGAACAAATTTTGGCTTGGACGTAGACTTTTTAATACAGCCTCACCAAGGTTGGGCGCCCCAACGCAACGCAAGGCACATCCGCAAGTTGGGCACCCAAATGCAACGCAAGGCACGTCCACAAGATGGGTGCCCAAACGAAAAACTGATCCGCAACGAAAACGTCCACACAAGGGAGCACTAGGCTAAAAGACAAGCTGGAGGATGGATAAGAACAAATTTTGGCTTGGAGGTAGACTTTTTAATACGGCCTCAACAAGGTTGGGTGCCCCAACGCAACGCAAGGCAAATCCGCAAGATGGGCGCCCAAACGCAACACAAGGCACGTCGGCAAGTTGGACGCCCCAACGTAACGAAAGGCACGTTCACAATTTGGGCACCCCAATGGACGTCCATAACACAATGCACGTCCGCACGTCCGCAAGTTGGGTGCTCCAACGCAACGCAAGGCATGTCCGCAAGATGGTCGCCCAAACGCAAAACAAATCCGCAACGAAAACGTCCACACAAGGGAGCACTAGGATAAAAGATGAGTTGGAGGATGGATAACAACAAATTTTGGCTTGGAGGTAGACATTTTAATACGGCCTCACCAAGGTTGGGCGCCCCAATGCAACGCAAGGCATGTCTGCAAGATGGGCGCCCAAACGCAGCACAAGGCACATCCGATATTTGGGCGCCCCAACGCAACGCAAGGCATGTCCGCAAGTTGGGCTCCCCAACGCGTGTCTGCAACGAAAACGCAAGGCACGTTCACACGTCCGCAAGTTGGCCGCCCCAACGTAACGCAAGGCATGTCCACAAGATGGGCGCCCAAACACAAAACTCATCCACAAAGAAAACGTCCACACAAGGGAGCACTAGGCTAAAAGATGAGCTGGAGGAGGGATAAGAACAAATTTTGGCTTGGAGGTAGGCTTTTTAATATGGCCTCACCAATGTTGGGCACCCCAATGCAACGAAAAGCACGTCTGCAAGTTGGGTGCCCAAACGCAACGCAAGGCGAGTTCGCAAGATGGGTGCCCAAACGAAAAAACTCATCCGCAATGAAAACATCCACACAAGGAAGAACTAGGTAAAAAGACGAGCTGGAGGATCGATAAGAACAAATTTTAACTTGGAGGTAGACTTTTTAATACGACCTCACCAAGGTTGGGCACCCCAACGCAACGAAAGGCGCGTCCACAAGATGGGAGCCCAAATGCAACGCAAGGCACGTCCGCAAGATGGGCGCCCAAACGAAAAACCAATCTGCAATGAAAACGTCCACACAAGGGAGCACTAGGCTAAAAGAGGAGCTGGAGGATGGATAAGAAAAAATTCTGGCTTGGAGGTAGACTATTTAATACGGCCTCACCAATGTTGGGCACCCCAACGCGATGTAGGGCACGTCCGCAACTTGGGTGCCCCAACGCAACGCAAGGCACGTTCGCAAGTTGGGCGCCCCAACGCACGTCCGCAACGCAAACGCAAGGCACGTCTGCAACGCAAGGCATGTCCGCACGTCCGCAACTTGGGCGCACCAACGCACGTCCAAAAGTTGGGCGCCCAATTACAACGCAAGGCGAGTTTGCAAGATGGGCGCCCAAACAAAAAACTCATCCGCAACGAAAAAGCCCACACAAGGGAGCACTAGGCAAAAAGACGAGCAGGAGGATGGATAAGAACAAATTTTGGCTTGGAGGTAGACTTTTTAATATGGCCTCACCAAGGTTGGGTGCCCCAACGCAACGAAAGGTGCGTCCGCAAGATGGGCACCCAAACACTACGCAAGGCACATCAGCAAGATGGGCGCCCAAACGAAAAATCGATCCGCAATGACAACGTCCACACAAGGGAGCACTAGGCTAAAAGACGAGCTGGAGGATGGATAAGAAAAATTTTTGGCTTGGAGGTAGACTTTTTAATACGGCCTCACCAAGGTGGGGCGCCCCAACGCAACGCAAGGCGCGTCCGCAAGATGGGCACCCAAACGCAACACAAGGCACGTCCGCAAGTTGGGCGCCCCAACGCAACGCAAGGCACGTCCGCAAGTTGGGCGCCCCAACGCAACGCAAGGCACGTCCACAAGTTGGGGGGCCCAACGTACATCCACAATGCAAACGCAAGGCACGTCCGCACGTCCGCAAGTTGGGCGCCCCAACACAATGCAAGGCGAGTCCGCAAGATGCTCGCCCAAACGCCAAAACTCATCCCCAACGAAAACGTCAACACAAGGGAGCAGTAGGCTAGAAGATGTGCTGGAGGATGGATAAGAACAAATTTTTGCTTGGAGGTAGACTTTTTAATACGGCCTCACCAAGGTTGGGTGCCCCAACACAACGCAAGGAACGTCCGCAAGATGGGCGCCCAAATGCAACACAAGACACGTCCACAAGTTGGGCGCCCCAACGCAACGCAAGGCACATCGAAAAGTTGGGCGCCCCAACGCACGTCCGCAACACAAACGCAAGGCACGTCCGCAATGCAAGGCACATCCGCACGTCTGCAAGTTGGGCGCCCCAACGCAACACAAGGCACGTCCGCAAGATGGTCACCCAAACGCAAAACTCATCCGCAATGAAAACGTCCACACAAGGGAGCACTAGGCAAAAATACAAGATGGAGGATGGATAAGAACAAATTTTGGCTTGGAGGTAGACTTTTTAATACGGCCTCACCAAGGTTGGGCGCCGCAATGCAACGACAGGCACATCCGAAAGACGGCCGCCCAAACGCAACACAAGGCACGTCTGCAAGATGGGCTCCCAAATGAAAAACTGATCTGCAACGAAAACGTCCATAGAAGGGAGCACTAGGCTAAAATACGAGTTGGAGAATGGATAAGAACAAATTTTGTCTTGGAGATAGACTTTTTATTACGGCCTCACCAAGGTTGGGTGCCCCAACGCAACGCAAGGCGCGTCTGCAAGATGGGCGCCCAAACGCAACGCAAGGTGATTTCGCAAGATGGTCGCCCAAACGAAAAACTCATCTGCAACGAAAACATCCACACAAGGGAGCACTAGGCTAAAAGACGAGCTGGAGGATGGATAAGAACAAATTTTTGCATGGAGGTAGACTTTTTAATACGGCCTCACCAAGGTTGGGCACCCCAACGCAACGCAAGGCACGTCCGCAAGATGGGCGCCCAAACACAATGCAAGGCACGTCCACATGTTGGGCGCCCCAACGCAACGCAAGGCATGTCCGCAAGTTGGGCGCCCCAACGCACGTCCGCAAAGGAAATGTAAGGAACGTCCGCAAGTTGGTTGCCCCAACGCAACGGAAGGCACGTCCGCAAGATGGGCACCCAAACACAAAACTTATCTGCAACGAAAACGTCCACACTAGGGAGCACTAGGCTAAAAGACGAGCTGGAGGATGGATAAGAACAAATTTTGGCTTGGAGGTAGACTTTTTAATACGGCCTCACCAAGGTTGGGCACCCCAACACAATGCAAGGCATGTTCGCAAGTTGGGCGCCCCAAGGCAACGCAAGGTACGTTCGCAAGTTGGGCTCCCTAATGCACGTCCGCAACGCAAACGCAAGGCACGTCCGCACGTCCGCAACTTGGGCGCCCCAACACAATGCAAGGCACGTCCAGAAGTTGGGAGCCCAAACGCAATGCAAGGCAAGTTCGCAAGATGGTCTCCGAAACAAAAAACTCATCCGCAACGAAAACGTCCACACAAGGGAGCACTTGGCGAAAACATGAGCTGGAGGATGGATAAGAACAAATTTTGGCTTGGAGGTAGACTTTTTAATACGACCTCACCCAGGATGGGCACCCCAACGCAACGAAAGGCGCGTCTGCAAGATGGGCGCCCGAACGCAACGCAAGGCGCGTCCGCAAGATGGGTGCCCAAACGAAAAACCGATCCACAATGGAAATGTCCACACAAGGGAGCACTAGGCTAAAAGACGAGCTGGAGGATAGATATGAACAAATTTTGGCTTGGAGGTAGACTTTTTAAAACGGCCTCACCAATGTTGGGCGCCCCAACACAACGCAAGGCACGTCTGCAAGTTGGGCCCCCAATCGCAACGCAAGGCGAGTTAGCAAGATGGGCGCCCAAACGAAAAACTCATCTGTAACGAAAACGTCCACACAAGGGAGCACTTGGTAAAAAAACGAGTTGGAGGATGGATAAGAACAAATTTTGGCTTGGAGGTAGACTTTTTAATACGGCCTCACCAAGGTTGGGCACCCCAACGCAACGAAAGGCACGTCCGCAAGATGGGCACCCAAATGCAACGCAAGGCACGTCCGCAAGATGGGCGCCCAAATGCAACGCAAGGCACGTCCGCAAGATGGGCACCCAAACGAAAAACTGATCCGCAACGAAAACGTCCACACAAGGGAGCACTAGGATAAAAGACAAGATGGAGGATGGATAAGAACAAATTATGGCTTGGAGGTAGACTATTTAATACAGCCTCACCAATGTTGGGCGCCCCAACGCAATGCAGGGCACGTCCGCAACTTGGACACCCCAACGCAACGCAAGGCACGTTCGCAAGTTGGGCGCCCCAACGCACGTCCGCAACGCAAACGCAAGGCACGTCCGCAACGCAAGGCACGTCCGCACGTCCACAAATTGGGCGCCCCAACGCAACGCAAGGCACATCCGCAAGTTGGGCGCCCAAACGCAACGCAAGGCGAGTTCGCAAGATGGGCGCTCAAACGAAAAACTCATCTGCAACGAAAACGTCCACACAAGGGAGCTCTAGGCAAAAAGACGAGCATGAGGATGGATAAGAACAAATTTAGGCTTGGAGGTAGACTTTTTAATACGGCCTCACCAAGGTTGGCCGCCCTAACGCAACGAAAGGCGCGTCCGCAATATGGGCACCGGTCCGCAACGAAAACGTCTACACAAGGGAGCACTAGGATAAAAGACGAGTTGGAGGATGGATAAGAACAAATTTTTGCTTGGAGGTAGACTTTTTAATACGGCCTCACCAAGGTTGGGCGCCCGAACGCAAGGCAAGGCGAGTTCGCAAGATGGGCACCCAAACACACGAAAAGCCATAAGGAAATGCACGAGGAGCCTGACCAAGGGCAAGGCAAGGGGAGTTGGCAAGAGGGGCACCCAAACGCAATGCAAGGCCAGTTGGAAAGATGGGCGCCCAAACGCATGAAGAGCCATAACGAAACGCACGAAGAGCCGCTAGGAGACGCACGAAGAGCCACAACGAAACACATGAACGACCGTAACGAAATGCACGAAGAGCCGTAACGAAAACGACCACAGAAGGGGGCACTAGGAAAAAAGACGAGTCGGATGAAGGATAAGAACCAATTTTTGCTTGGAGGTAGATTTTTTAATACGGCCTCACCAAGGTTGGGGGCCCGAACGCAACGCAAGGCGAGTTTGCAAGATGGGTGTCCCAATGCAACGCAAGGCGACTTCGCAACATGGGCACCCAAATGCACAAAGAGTCGTAACAAAATGCATGAGAAGACTGGCCAAGGTTGGGCGACCAAGGGCAAGGCAAGGCGAGTTGGCAAGAGGGGCACCCAAATGAAATGCAAGACCAGTCGGCAAGATGGGCGCCCAAACGCACGAAGAGCCGTAACGAAACGCACGAACGACCGTAACGAAACACACGAAGAGTCGTAACTAAAACGACCACACAAGGGAGCACTAGGCAAAAAGACGAGCCGGAGGATGGATAAGAACCAATTTTGACTTGGAGGTAGATTTTTTAATATGACCTCACCAAGGTTGGGTGCCCGAATGCAACGCAAGGTGAGTTCGCAAGATGGGCGCCCAAACGCAACGCAAGGCGACTTCGCAACATGGGCACCCAAACGCACGAAGAGCTGTAACGAAACACACGAGGAGCCTGGCCAAGGTTGGGCAACCAAGGGCAAGGAAGGCAAGTTGGCAAGAGGGGCACCCAAATTCAATGCAAGGCCAGTTGGCAAGATGGGCGCCCAAACGCATGAAGAGCCGTAACGGAATGCACGAACGACCATAAGGAAACACACGAAGAGTCGTAATGGAACGCACGAACGGCCGTAAGGAAACGCACGAAGAGTCATAACAGAACGCACGAATGGTCGTAAGGAAACGCACAAAGAGCTGTAACGGAACACACGAACGGCCGTAAGGAAATGCACGAAGAGCCGTAACGGAACACACGAACGATCGTAATGAAATGCACGAAGAGCCATAATGAAAATGACCACACAAAGGGAGCACTAGGCAAAAAGACGAGTCAGAGGACGGATAAGAACCAATTTTGGCTTGGAGGTAGAGATTTTTTAATACGGCCTCACCAAGGCAAGGCGAGTTGGCAAGAGGGGCACCCAAATGCAATGCAAGGCCAGTTGGCAAGATGGGCGCCCAAACGCATGAAGAGTCGCAACGAAACGCACGAATGGTCATAACGAAACGCACGAAGAGCCGTAAAAAAAATGACCACAGAAAGGGAGCACTGGGAAAAAAGACGAGCCGGAGGACAGATAAGAACCAATTTTGGCTTGGAGGTAGATTTTTTAATATGGCCTCACCAAGGTTGGGCGCCTAAACGCAATGCAAGGCGAGTTCGCAAGATGGGGGCCCAAACGCAACGCAAGGCGACTTCGCAACATGGGCACCCAAACGCATGAAGAGCCGTAACGAAACGCACAAGGAGCCTAGCCAAGGTTGGGCGACCAAGGGCTTGGTAAGGTGAGTTGGCAAGAGGGGCACCCAAATCCAATTCAAGGCCGGTTGGCAAGATGGGTGGCCAAACTCACGAAGAGTCATAACGGAATGCATGAACGGCCATAACGAAACGCACGAAGAGATGTAATGAAAACGACCACACAAAGGGAGCACTAGGCAAAAAGAGGAGCCGGAGGACGGATAAGAACCAATTTTGGCTTGGAGGTAGATTTTTAAATATGTCCTCTCCAAGGTTGGGCGCCCGAGCGCAATGCAAGGCGAGTTCGCAAGATGGGTTCCCAAACATAACGCAAGGCGAGTTCGCAACATGATTGCCCAAAAGCACGAAGAGTTGTAACGAAACGCACCAAGAGCCTGGCCAAGGTTGGACGACCAAGGGCAAGGCAAGATGAGTTGGAAAGAGGGGCACCCAAATGCAATGCAAGGCCAGTTGGCAAGATGGGAACCCAAACACACGAAGAAGCATAACGAAACGCATGAACAACCGTAACAAAACGCACGATGAGCTGTAACAAAACGCACGAAGAGCTGTAACGAAAACGACCACACAAGGGAGCACTGGGAAAAAAGACGAGCTAGAGGACGGATAAGAACCAATTTTGGCTTGGAGGTAGATTTTTAATACGGCCTCACCAAGGTTGGGCACCTGAAAGCAACGCAAGGCGAGTTCGCAACATGGGCGCCCGAACGCAATGCAAGGTGAGTTCGCAACATGGGTGCCCAAACACATGAAGAGCCATAACAAAACGCACGAACAACACGGGGAAGGCAAGGCGAGTTGGCAAGAGGAGCACCCAAATGCAACGCAAGGCCAGTTGGCAAGATGGGTGCCCAAACACACGAAGAGAGGCAATGAAACGCACGAAGAGCCGTAACGGAAATGACCACACAAGGGAGCACTAGGCAAAAAGATGAGCTGGATGACGAATAAGAACCAATTTTGGTTTCGAGGTAGATATTTTAATATGGCCTGTCCTAGGTTGGGAGACCAAGGGAAAGGCAAGGTGACTCGGCAAGAGGGGCACCCAAATGCAATGCAAGGAAAGTTGGCAAGATTGGCACCCAAACGCACGAAGAGCCGTAAAAAAAACGACCACACAAGGGAGCACTAGGAAAAAAGACGAGCCGGAGGACGGATCAGTACCAGCTTTGGCTTGGAGGTAKATTTTTTAATACGGCATGGCCAAGGTTGGGCGACCAAGGGCAAGGCAAGGTGAGTTGGCAAGAGGGGCACCCAAACGCAACGCAAGGCACGTCCGCAAGATGGTCGCCTAAACGCAAAACTCATACGCAACGAAAACGTCCACACAAGGGAGCACTAGGCTAAAAGATGAGCTGGAGGATGGATAAGAACAAATTTTAGCTTGGAGGTAGACTTTTTAATACAACCTCACTAAGGTTGGGTGCCCCAACGCAACGCAAGGAACGTCCGCAAGTTGCGCGCCCCAACGCACGTCCGCAACTGAAATGCAAGGCATTTCCGCAAAGCAAGGCACATCCGCACGTCTGCAAGTTGGGCACCCCAACGCAACGCAAGGCACGTCCTCAATAAGGTTGCCCAAACGCAAAACTCATCTGCAACGAAAACGTCCACACAAGGGAGCACTAGGCTAAAAGAC
>ML827114.1:53775-72550 GCA_009831015.1 Picea engelmannii | reverse complement strand
AAGACCAAAGAATAAGAATGTGATCGGCACAAAATGGGTTTTCAGGAATAAATTGAATGAAGATGGACAGGTTACAAGGAACAAAGCTAGATTGGTATGTAAAGGATATGCACAGATTGAAGGAATCGACTTTGAAGAGACTTTTTCCCCAGTTTCCAGAATCAAAGCAATTTGTTTACTTTTAGCTTATGCATGCTCCAAAAATGTTAACGTATATCAGATGGACATAAAATCATCTTTTCTAAATGGTGAACTTGAAGAAGAAGTCTACATTGAACAACTAGAAGAATTTAAGTTGTCAGAGAACACAGACTATGTAAATTAAAGAAGGCCTTGTATTGTCTAAAATGGGCTCCTAGAGCATGGTACTCTAAATTGGACAAGTATCTGCAACAGGCAGGGTTTAGAAAAGGAAGTTCAGACAACAACCTCTACATCAAGGTAAGTCGAGGTAATATTTTATTAATTGAAGTTTATGTTGATGATATTATTTTTGGTAGTGATGATGACAGGTTAAGAAAGAAATTTGAAAAAGACATGTAGAATGAATTTGAAATGTCGTTACTTGGAGAGCTATCCTTCTTTCTAGGACTTCAGTTACGTCAAAGCAACCAAGGAAATTTTATTTCTCAAACCAAGTATATCAGAGAAATGCTAAAGAGGTTCGGAATGGAAGATTGCAAACCAGTTATCACTCCCATGCAAACCAATTGTAAGTTGAGCAAAGATGATGATTCGAAGTCTACAGATCAAAGGAAATACAGGTCAATGAATGGCAACCTACTATATGTGAAATCATCCAGACTAGATGTAATGCAAGCAGTCAGACAGGTGGCATGATTTCAAGCGGCACCAAAGGAATCACATGTATTAGCAGTAAAGAGGATTTTCAAATATCTCAAAGGAACAGAAGAGTTTGGATTATGGTATCCAAAAGGAAAAGATCTATCACTTATTGCCTACACAAATGAAAATTGGGCAGGTTGTATTGATGATCGACGAAGCAGTAGTGGAGAAACATTTTACTTAGGTGAGTGTTTGGTATCATGGCTAAGAAAGAAACAATCATCAGTATCTCTATCTATAACCGAGGCAGAGTATATTGCAGCAACAACATGTTGTACATAGGTTCTTTGGATGAAACAAACTTTGACAGATATACAGGTTGAGTATGATGAGCCCATTCCAATATATTGTGATAATATAAGTGCCATCAGTATCTCAGAAAACCCGGTGATGCACTCCAAGATGAAGCACATTCCAATCAAGTATCACTTTCTACAGGAACATGTTGCAGAAAAGAATATCATAGTTGAGTATGTGGGCATAAAAGAACAAGTGATAGACATCTTTACAAAACCACTTCCACGGGAAGCCTTTGAATATCTTCACCAAAGACTTGGAGTTATTTATACTTCAAAATGAATGCTATTTTAATTCTTTTTGAATGATTATCTTCTATGTCTTAGATGTACATGAGGAAGCAGCATATTAGGAAAGTTCAGTTAGGGGGAGCAGCCCCGGATGGAAAGATACCTTTTCCATTGATGACAAAGGGGGAGAGATTTATTAGATGCAGAGGATAGAGGCATGGTTCTAGGGGGAGAAAATTTATCAGATGTAGAGGACAGAGGCATGGTTCTAGAGGGAGCATGAGTGATATGATTTCAGTATTGCATCAGAGTGTTTCCATCAATTCCAAAGGAGAATATTGTTGATTAAGGTTGGTTGTCAGTGATGTTAACCCTTGAAGAAAGACCAACAACACAAAGGTTTGGATAATGGACCCAATATTGTTTGATGTAAATATGACTTATTATTTTGTTGTCATGGTTGATAAGAAGTAAATATGGATGAACTCCAAAGTGGTCCCCTTATGGTGAAAGCCCTAGTGGGAAGATGTTTTGCGAAGTAAGATATCCCATGCTTAATTGTGGAATAATGAGATGAATGACAATGACTTTGTCAGGTAAACTATCCTAGATAGACGGTGCTTGTAATTCCATTTTTGTTGGTATGTGGAATGTCACATAACTCCTCACGGTTAGAGAGTTATGGCCATGAGAAGTTGGAGACCCCAGGTTTGGGTAATGGACCCCAAGTTTGGGTAATGGATAATGGTATAATTTATGATATATTTTCAGACAATAATATTCTATATGGATAGTACATGTCATTTTATTTATGGTGGTATGTTTAACGTCACATAACTGCTCACGGTTTGAGAGGTATAGCCTTACGAAGTTGGAGGACCCTCATATGTCATCTAGAAGCCCCAAAAGGTCAAAGTAGTCAAAGTGGTTTTAGATATTTTAAAAGGTAAATAATAAAGTGAAGTAATGAGTGTATTATAATTCAGAGTGAATACAAAATAAATTATTTCAACAATAAATTTAATGGAGAAATTAGAAGTGGGTTAACCCTAAAATAAAGAAAGTGGGGCCAAGAGACCTGGAAGATGTTTTTAAGGAAGCTACTTGAAGAGTATAAATAAGAGGAAAGGATTTTTCATTTCAATCACTGGTCCAGGTGGATATCGGTGGCCACCCACCTTTTCCAAATGTCTCAAAACAATTTTCTGGCCGTTTTGGCAATTTACTATTTTTAGCAGGTTTTAACTTCCGGGGCCATTTTGAGGGTCCAAATGAAGGTTTTTTGAGATCGAGGTTCTCAGTGATATACAAAGGCATGATTGAGCCCCCAAAATGAATCTCCTCGACAATACATTTCCAACGAGCTATAACACGCCTAAAACGGAGATCGTATGCAAAAGTTACGGCCCCGGGAAGTTGATGTACTCACTTACCCAAACAGGGCCCACATGACTTTTGGCGCTTCATCTCCTACGGTTAGGTTTTTGGATGTTTAGGAATTTTGGCATTCTCATTTATTGTAAAAGGGCCTTCAAAGCCTCATTGTAATCATCTTCTTGCGAATGCGAGTAGCCGTCACATCTCTTCTCAGAGATACGCTGCCACCATTCTAGCGAGTCTTTCACTCTGTATTTTTACAGTCTCTGTACATTTCTCTGATTAATAGAAATCGTGTATTACTATATATCTATGTTTATGGTTGCATCTCTGATACATTTATGTTATATTATTGAATATCTGCAATATCTCTGTGCATTTCTTTATTATATCTCCACTCTCATTTCGTGCCGAAAATAATCCGGATCAATCACACTTGAGACTATTGAATATATATAGGTGTCTAAGGTAACCAAGGATATATAAGCCAAAATTCTGAGGGAAGGTAAAGAAAAGAAGTCCGAAATGCAAGGAAGGATAAATTCTTTTGATGGTGCTTTCTAAGATATGTTATTTACAGGTCTTCTCACCATTTTCACTATAATTTTTCTTCTATAATGATTCAGACTGTAAAATTTATATTCCATTGAGAAATCATATCCAAGTATCTATGGTAACAAATTCATCTTGTGGGTCATTGTATTTTTGGAGTTACACTCCATGGAAAATAGGGTTTGTGGCTAGTCCTGAAACTAGTCAAAAATAGGTGTTTCGGGTACAAACGTCATAACTTCTTCATAACAGATCCAAATTTAGTGAAACCAAATGTGTTGGTTAGGGTACCATATTTAGTATTATGTGTAATATTTTTCGATCAATTAAACAAATATTCCTTGTGGGGCACGCTCTACAAGGTCACTCTCTAGAATAAGCCAGAATTCAGCAAGGTATGCCATTTTTGATATAACTCCTTTTCTGAGAGATTCCAAGTAGTGACACCTGGAGGAATTGAAAAAAACACACTGACGAACATTGTGTATCAGTTTTAGATCTTTATACATTACAAGTACAAAGTTATGATTACTTCAAGTTAGGGTTGTCGACTAATCCAAAACTAGGCATGTGAGACTAAAGAGAAGTTTGATGGAAATGCTAGTCTCTTATTGTTGAAGTTAAGGAAGGTTTGCAGGAATGTGATCATATACACCAGGTCTATTACAGAGCTACAAATCAGATTTGGATGATTAAATTGATTAGGGATTTTGGTTGAGGTACATATTGAGTACATGGTTGAGACAAGTAGTTGATGAGTTGGCACATACATGAGATGTATAGTTGATGATGTTGGTACATATTGATGATTCATAGTTGATGAGTAGTTGACACATGATTGGTACATACTTGGTACATGGTTGGATGCACTTGTTTGTGGTACAAGTTGATTACAAGTTATTTGGTAAAGGTTAGTGCATGGTTGATGCACTTGTTTATGGTACAGGTTGATTACAGGTTGAGGTACAGGTTGATGGATGGTTCAGATTTATTGGTACATGTTTACAACGGTATATCTCACAGTGACAGGTTGGCAGTGGTTCCATCATTCTACTTCTACTTTAGGTTGGCAGGACAGGGCAAGGACAGGTGGTTGTAGCCACCTTTCGGTTGTAGCCGGTGAACATAGGAAGTTGTAGCCTCCCTCTGGTTGTAGCTAGAGAATTCGGGAGTTGGATCTTCCCTTAGGTTGTAGCCTAAGAAACTAGGGGGTTAGAGCCTCCTTCCAGTTGCAGCTAGTAAACAAAGGAAGTTGGTGCTTTCAATAAATGTAATTCTTCAAGACATATAAGAAAAAGGATTCAGTGGTTTTCTCCTAATTTGGGTTTCCACGTAAAACATTGTTGTACTGTGTATGTGTATGTTTGTTCATTTGTTCATTACTTATTTACTCTGTAGTTAATGGATGATAATGTTTCATTGATATAACACTTGGATTATATGGTTAAAAAGGATTAAATTGTTCTATTACTGATTCACCCCCCCTCTCAGTAATCCAACATAAGCATGCACCTTGCTTTTTCCATCAATGTCCCGTTCATCCTTTCTGCAACTCCATTTTGTTGAGGTGTGTATGAAGTAGTATTCTTCCTTGATATACCACATTTCTTACAAAAATCTTCAAATTCAAACCCGTGGAACTCTCCACTATTATCTGTCCTCAACACCTTAGTTATTTTCTTTGTTTGATTCTCAACAAGATTCTTAAAATCTTTAAACCTTTCAAAGACTTCATATTTCTTCCTGAGGAAATATATCCAAGTATTCCTCAAGAAATCACATATAAATGAAACATAGTAGACATATCTTCCCAATGATGGAACCGACACGGGTCCAAAAAAATCACTGTGCACTTGCTGTAAAATTCCTTCTGCCCTTGTTGCACCAAAAAGGAATCTTATCCGATTTTTCTTCCCATATACACAATGTTCACAAAAATTGAAATCCAGAGAGAAGTTAGACATACCTTCAACCATACATTTACCATGTAGTAGTCGAATACCCTTCTCTCCAATATACCCCAGTCTTTGATGCCACAACATAACCTTTTCTCTAGAGATTGTAGGAGGTTTTTCTTCTTCTGCTCCAAAATTAGGAACAATGGAACTATTACACCCATTACTAATAGTGATTCCTTGCATATTATATAGAGATCCAATCCTAACTCCCTTCATAAACACCATTTATCCTTGAACCATCCTATAGGTTTCTTTTTCAAATACTGTTTGTACCCCGACATCGTCCATTTTTCTTATAGAAATCAAATTTCTGGCCAATCCTGGGATGTACAAAACACCAGGAAGTTTTCTAATCCTTCCATGTATGAGTATCAACTTGAATTTCCCTCATCCTATGATTATGGTTGTCGATTCATCACTGAAGAAAACATTACCTCCATCATACCTTTCATATTTACAAAACCACTCCCTGTGGGGAGTCATATGAAAGGATGCACTCGAGTCAACCAACCATGCCTCATGATCTACATGTGTGTTTGAAGAAGCCAAGTACACATCCCCTCCTTCTTCCTTGGAGGTATTTCTATCTATAGAGGGAGAATATTCAAATCCCTTCACTTTCTCAACGCATTTGGATATACATTTCTTCTTGAAGTGCCCTTATTTGCCACATATCCAACATACCTTTACAAACTTTTTGGGATATTTAGATCTACCCTTAGACTTAGATCTCCCACTTGAGGACTTAGATCTATTTCTATCTTGAGAGTGTCCTCTTGCAAATAATGCATATGTGCTCTTTCCAATAACAAGGATGAAACCACATCATCAAAACTCAAGGTATTTGTATTACTAGCTATGGCCACAACTAGAATATCCCATGAGTTTGGTAAAGAGCACAATAAACTGATACACTTATATTCATATGAAATTTTAATCTCAATAGATAAAAACTGACTTACCACAGTGCTGAAGGCGTTCAAATGCTTTGTCACTAAGTCTCCATCTCTCATCCTCGGGTTATACAGATTTTTCCACAGGAACAGTTTGTTTACTAGGGACTTAGACTGATACAAGTTCCCCAACTTATCCCATAACTCCTTGTTTGTGGCTTCCCCTGACACATTTAGTAATATTGAATCTAAGAGACACAATCAGATTGTGCTATTTTCCTTTCGATCCAACTTTTTCTAGTCATTTGTTGACGTTCCTGTAGGTGCAGTACCTGGATCCACCATGACCCACTGATCTCTGTCTACCAATAGATATTCCATTTTGAGCTTCCACAACTCAAAACTTTGACCATTAAATTTATCGATCTTTATTTTTGAACTACTCGCCATTTCATTTCACCTAAAGAATCAGTAAAGTATATCTCCCACTGTAACAAGGCTTATCACAGTCCCGAGCCAAACCCATAACCACAAAGGAATCCCCCTTAAGCCAATAATTGTTATGATACCAAATGTAGATTTTTACCTTGTACAATACTGTACTGCAAACAAATTTTAAATAAAATAACAGAAAAGATACAATGGAAAATACACACATTACACAGATAGTTTTCCCCTGGAAACCCAAACCGGGAAAACCAACATATTCTATATCCATTCATATCATACATTGTTTACAATACAATATACATATAATATAAAGTGGCATCCAAAACCCTAATCCAATGACCTTGATTAGTCAACAACCCTAATTCCTTAACCAGAAATAGAAAACCATCGACGAAAAACAATGTGCTGAAAACACCTCCCAAAAGAAGGGCATGCAAATCGAAGAAAAACATTTTCAGGGGAGCTCCCCCCCAACCCCCGCGCAAGGGGATCCACCTACCCTCTTACCCCCATGCGTAAGAAAAAAAAATCATACAAATAATATAACACATATCCAATAGTAGGTTCAAGCAGGGTTTCCCTATGAACCCCAAATCTATCTTTGTTTCTTGCATATGTTCCAATGCTGGTGTTCACACCCAAAGTTTTGGGTAAATATCGTGCACACGCATAAACGAAGTTGTGCGTAATCATTATAGTTTTTCATGCACCCAAGAAGATGAGAAAGGATTGACAAGAAGTGTGTGTTGGATTAAGTTTTACTAATTCATTCCCATTTCAATTCTTCCAAGGTGCGTCTGTCCAATTTTTGGGATGCATGCTAGAAATCAAAAAGAAAAATATCGGAATCAAGAAAATAATCATCGGGAAATCTACCTAAATGATTATTTTTATTATCACAAGAGAATGTGGAGAAGAAAAAAGATGAGTTGGAAAGGTAGTTAAGATTTTCCTGATTCCAAAACGGCTACTTGGAATGCAGGCATATGACAATTTTTTTTGAAAATGTTAGTCAGTAGACTGAGGGAGAAGAACTAAAAGAGACAGAGCTAAATATATGTGAAGGATATAAAAGGAAGAAAGGATGACAAAGAAACATTTTTGTTGATTCATCGAGTTATTGTTGGTTATTCATTTTTCAAGAGCTCGCTCTGAGCCTCTATAGTATTGTAATGTCTTTGGTTGTGTGTCTGACTTTGTCCTGTATGAAATTCTGAAAGGATGCACATGGCGAAATGAAATGAAAATATGGGGAATTATCTGAGGGAATATGATCCTCTATTGTTTTCAATATATGATTTTCTTAATGTATGCCTATGACTGATGGAATGAGGATGATAATAAAGTTGCATTGATTCTAAACCTATGGTGTGTCAATTATGTGTCTGAATGAATTTTTTTCCTCCATTGCAATGCATTATATGAATGTCAACTCAAATGGATTTTTGTGTGTTTAACCCTTCATCCTCGACAAAATATGAGATGTTCTTTGTGATCCTCATAGTGTCTCAGGTGAGACCTTCTTCATCCTTGGTTGAGGATTGATACGTCGATGCTTTGGGGTTTTTTTTGGTCAACTCTAGAAAACGCTAGGTCTTAAACCCCCAGTGTTAGGAAGGATGCATGAAAGCGTGAAACTACCAAAAAAATGGTTCCATTGTTGGGACCTGAAAGTATCATATTGAATGGTGAAGGAAAGAAATGAGGCGGTATCAATCTTGGAAGGAAATTCAAGATTGGTTAACTGCAAAGGAACATGCAGTTTCCCAACAGGAAACTCAAGGTCTGAGAGTCAATGTGAAGCGATGGAAAGATAAGTATCTCTACACTAATATGCATGAGACTTCATTTGTTGAATTTCCTTGTTTATTATATGAATGGATGAAAACAAAGACTACCACTAATACTTATTTGATGCCACTAGAGTGAATAGTTTGGGATCTAGCCACGGTTGATAAGATGAAGGAATTGGACAACAAGTGGGATTGAGCCATTGATTTTTGGTTTGATCGAGTGAAGGAGGGGTATATAATTAAATTCGTTGTTGAGTACATTGATTCTTTCATTGAGGTTGAAAGAAAGTTCACAGAAGGTCCTAGGAAAATATTGTTGGAATAAATCCCACTTTGGATAAAGATTTTATTCATGGATAAAGGGTTAATGCGCATGGATCCCAACAAGATGGTTGAGTAGACTCTCATAGCCTTGGGGTGTGTGAAACGATGAGGGGGAAATGATAAAGGAGGTGGATCCATTGAGGAGGATCCATAAGTTTTTAAGATGAGGTGAGGAATGGGATGGACCCGAAGGAGCATAGGAGAGAGAGAATTGAGACATATGAAAGAAGAGTTTAGTTAAGAAGGAGAGTGGAACAAAGAGGTGTAAAGATGTTAGCCAGGGGTGCATGATGAGGATTCTGGACCAGAATGAAGATGAAGGATACCACACCAGGAGGAAGTGTGGGAGAGTGTGTTGTGTCAGAGAGGATCATAGATGAAGATAGTCTTGTGAAGATATGTGACATTGAGAGTGGGGTGTCTAGTGGGGATACTGGTAGTAGTAGTAGTACTAGTAGTGGGGGATAAGGAGATGAATTCCAAACCCCTTGGTTGTTGTTGAGTTCCACAACCTTGGAGGAAGATGAGGGGAAAGGTAAAGGTGCAAGAGAAGGAGAGGAATATGGAGGATCCCCTAGTGGTGGGGGAGAATATTTAGAAATAGTAGATGGTCTTCTGCAAGTAGGAAACTCTCAGGATCACATCACAAAAGATGTTGGAATAATATGGAGTTACCCCCCCTTTGAGCCACCCCCCTTGCACATTTTCAATCAATAAGAAGGAACAATAGATAGTGAGGTGATTGGACTAGGAGAAAAAGTAGAAGGAAATACAAGAGAATAGATGAGTGAAGAATAAGACGAACTCAGTGCTACTTCACCAACAAGAGTATCAATAATAATTGAGAATTATAACAACCAAAAGTCATATATGAGGAATCAATTCAATATTGAGGATGGTGAATCGAGATAGTACTCTGAGGTTACCCATGTTCCATGGAATGCCCAAAGATGATGAAGAACAACATTGGTTCATGTGTGAAGCAATATGGCATGTGAAGAGGATCACAGATGAAGCAATGAAAGTTGTGCAGCTAGAAACCACATTCAGGGAAAAATCCTTGACATGGTACATGAAGTACAAGGCCACTGCATAGGCAAGACAAGTGAGGTCCCTGACAGAGATAAAGTGAGATATCTAGAAGGAATTTCAAAATCCTAAGTTGGAGTCTCAATGTATTATGGAGATCAAGGAGATTAAGAAGAAAAAAGGAGAAATCATGTGGGATTATGACCAATGGTTAAATATTTTTTTAGATAAGTTGGTGTTCCATATCCAGGACATGCAACATAGAGAATGGATCATTGGGGGGTTACTCCCCCATATTTGAGTCCCAACAGAAGGTGAAGACTTAAGAAAAGGTAGTGGATATTGCAATGCACTTGGATACTACACCAGGAAGGGGTAGAGACATCAACAAGATTGGTGGAGGTGCAGTTGTAATTGGACAACACAATGATGCAGTTGCAAGATATGGCAAAGGCTAAAGTCATGCATGAGCATGTATGGTGTACCGTGTGTCAATTTGAGGGGCATCACAGAGATGAGTTCCCTGTACTTGGAAAATATGTGGAGATAGGAGAACCAAATCCATTTTCAAATGGGTCTCAGATGGAATGGTACAATATTTTCAGATAATGGGCCATGTACCACCCTACTTCCCAACATTGGAGAAATATCAGAAGACACATTATATCCCATTTTGTGAGTTCTACAATTCTGTGGGACATGATGTCAATAGTTTTCGATCACTCCAATTGATGCAATACCACACCCACGATGTATTCCAGGTCCAAGAAGAACAGAAGGGTGGTGATCGTGGCATTGTTTATAGAATAGGTTATCAAGGAGGTCTCAGATATGGATATGGGCATGGTTGTGGCTTAGGATATGGAGGAGGAGGAGGAAGAACCCCCACTTTCTTTAAATGTGGATTAATTGGCCATGTGTCAAGGTTCTGTACCAAACCACATGTTCTTTGTGGTACTATTACAGCCCCGAGAATGTCACAAAAGACTATCCTGACTTATTGAAAAAGTGGGAAGAAAAGAAGGTGAATTGCAACATGGCACATGCGAAGTTACGCATAAATAAGAAGAAGGATGAGGAGGTTGATGTCTGAATTATAACCTAAGGAGGAGTGAACATAGGAATTAACTTTGAGCATGGTGAAATATCGGTTCCAATGTCGAAGGGGGAAACTAAAAGGGTCACGTAGCTCCCTCCTAAATTCGATACTACTCAGTAGAAGAAACTTTTGCACAATGGAAAGAGGGCCCTTGAAGAAGAAATATCAGGTGAAGAGTTACAACACGTGACTCAAAGGTCACTTGAGTAGGATCAATTTCATCAAGAAGTCCAATGCATGAAACAGAGGTCACTAGAAGAGGCCCACGCCCATGAAGAATTATAGCGCACGACGCAGAGATCGTTGGAGGAAGCTTATGTATGCGAATAAATACAGCGTGTGATGCAGAGTTCATTAGAGAAAGCACATAGACAAGAATGGTTCTGAAATGTTGAGAAAAGATAAATTAAGGAACATCTCCTTGAGGAGATGAAGCACGCAGGGTGCAAAGAATCATTGTGCAACTTGGGTCATGAGACAAAGACACAAGAAAAAGTAAGTACTTTCTTGCGATGTTGTTTGAGATTACTAAAGGATCATGATGTTGTGATAAATTTGACATAGATGTTAGCTACCTACATGGGAGAACAAGGGATGGAGAAACATTTATCATCCCCCCTACCAGAGAGATATTTTCATTAGGTCACTAAGAAGAAGCACACCAGACAAGAATTCAATATGACAACTGAAATTGGGAGTTATGAAATGGATGGAGTCATGTTGTATCTGGGTTCTGATGTGAAGATTTTGTGGGTGTTTATGGTTAAACAAAATTTGGTATGGTCTCCCATCCAATTGCGGTTGGAAAATCAATATAGGATCTACCCTATATGTCAACTAGAGAAAGTGGAGGTGAATATAGAAGAGGTGAAGACAAAGGTCAACTTCATATTCATAGATATTATGGATGATTATGATCCCTATCCTGCATTGCTTGGCATTGATTGGTCCTTTGAAAACAATGTGGTGATGAAATTAAAAAAGAGGAAGATGTCATTTGAGATAGACACCCTGGGTGTGATCGCACTTCTATATTCTAATGAAGGAGACAGATACAATGAGCCAATGGATGAGGATGTGCGAAGCTCTATTATTGAGAACATTTATAAGATCACTAGGCATAAGGAATATTATATCGATCCCACCGCAGATGGAGATTTGAGTTGGTGAAGCATGGAGTTCTATGACATGGATTCTGAAGATGCCATGGGAAGTTGGAAACACAAACTATATGAAGTTTCGACAAGGAGGTGTGTGCATATCACCATCGAGTTGCGCGAGGAAGAGTTTTGATCCTACTGGTATGATGGGTCAGATTCAATGGATAGGTTTATTGCATGGATGCAGCACATTCTCGAACACCACCAGGTTTACGCTTTTGATATCATGCTAATAGGAATACCTACATGATGGTGGGTAGCACATCAAGACCCCTCCCTTGAATGGGCAGTTGTGGAAGCATCCATTCAGGAGATTCATACCATATGTAAATATTCATCGATACATGTGTTCTTGTGAATGGAGGTGGATAGATACACAATGTCATGGGGTGCACAATCGATACCTTAAGGCCACATGCAGGTTTCCAAAAACAAAGATTTTTCCTATGGTTCCTTGGTTTCCCATGGGGTATGTAAATAAGTTTCATGCATGAAAAATAGGTCTCACTACACCATATGTGGTAGAAGGAAAAATTTATACTTGTTCAATCGCACTTAACCCAATTGAGAAAACAAATGAATCTTACAATAACAAAGAGGTAGGGATTAGTAAATGGATGTCATTGGATATTGAAGGCCAAACTTGGTATCTCAGTGGGAAAAATGGATTGAATGGATACGTGTGAAGAGACATTGCTACCCACTAGGGGTCACTCTAATTAATTAACCAAGGATGGAGTCCTACAAGGGTGAATTGGAAGCATGAACAACACCCCTAGAGAGTAATACTTGTGCATGTACGTAGATGTCACTGTCACCATCAAAGTTCTACAATCCTAGTATTTTCATGCATTAAAACATCAGCATGTGCATTGATACTAATATACCATGTGCACAATATTTGGTGTCCCCTGTCCCTTGATTAATTAGTAAACTCAATTATAAAACACCATTATAATCCAAACTGCAACATAGACCATTCACTAGAACATTCATAATTATTGAAAATCACTCATATAAAAAACATAGTTAGATTTATAATCATGCATAAATAGAACATCCATGAACAATCACATAAAGAGACACATTCAAACATAGAATTTAACGTGGTTAACCCAATCCTTGGGCTACATACACAACAACTGGGTTCTTTATTATTCTTCATGCAATTCATCGCAGTATTGCACACTGCACTACAATAGATACATCATGATATCATTCACAATCCTTCCTAGACACTCTATCGTGCAAGACTCTCTCTACAAAATCTCCCCTAAACCTTCATATATAGCCTCTCTCTCATTCCCAACCTATTCTCCTAGAAGCAACAACCTATTCTTCCCAACCTATTACATATTTGTACACATATTTTAAGGCTCAAAACTATACTAGCTTATCCCAAAACCCTATGACAACTCATTATAATGTATTACAAATCATGACAACACATAGTTCATGCGTGATTTTTCTACCTTTGTGCCTGCATGTTTCTTTTCCTTTTCACCTGCATGTTTCTTTTCCTTCCTTCTCACCTGCATGCTTCTTTTCCTACTTTATATCCTTGTTTTATTTTCTTGCTTTATTCCCTTTCTTTATCTTCTTATGCGTCGCTAAATTTGATTTTACTGCACACTCTGATCATGAATGTACCTTTACTATGCACTTCGATCATGAATGTGCATTTATTGTTCACTCCTCAACCCTTAGGATATTTCTTAAAATTGCATCCAAAATTCCTATCCAACAATCCCCCAACACTCACATGTGGCTCGTCACAAGCCACTCGGGCATGTTGTGTCGCTCCCTTCCATGAATCCATAATTTTTTGCAATGTCTCTATGGCTGTAGTGAATTCTTTCTTTGCCTCTACCTCCCTCTCCAACATTTCTTCTACAGACTATGTTGTTAGAATCGCAATATTATCCTTGCAGCCTTGCTCAGATTGCTTCTCCATGCCCTGCGTCACTTCCAATCCCCCTATTATCTTGAATTCTTTGTCTTGTAGGGGTTCCAATCATTGTGAGATAATATCTTTTGACCTACCCTCATCTGCTCTATCTCATTGTATAATTGTTTGTTTACAAGGATGGTCATCATGCATTCCATTGGTGATAGAGTGGTTATTGCTTTCATTGGATTTTTGTGCCTTCTCCTATACACTTCTTACTCTTTCCTCGATTACCTTTAGCTTCAGATTCACCATTAGTTATGTCCAAATCCTTGTACTTTCTTCACATGTCTCACACACTCCTCGTTGAGACTCTTAATGCTTGCAACTGAGGTTATGGTTGTTCTATCTCTTTTTTCCTTCTCCTCGTGTAGTGTATCTAGTGTGGTGCATACTTCCAACTCTCCAATCCTGTTGTGGAATCCTTGAACTACATCATTGATTTTTTATATTTGATCCTCTATTTTGGCTTTTATCACCACTCGTATCTTCAGAATCATGCTATATATCTTCTGGAGAGCTTGTTGTACCCTCTCGGCCTTTTGTTCAGCCTCGTCCTTCTTCTACAATACCTCAATGTAAACCTTATGTGGTTTTTCCTTATCCTTCGCTACCTTGGTGTTGGGGCTCAGAAATGTCATATTTTCATCCACCTTTCCCTTCATCATTCTTCACATTGAATCGCCCCATTAACCTTTCATGATATCATATTCATAAATATATTCGGATTTCACCTTATTATTTTCCACTTTATTCATTTTAGTATTAAAAGGGAATTTGTGATTAAATATTAGAAAACTGACATGTTTTCATATATATCTCAAAAATGTGTGAGCTTTGTAGTGTGTAGGAATATGTGAAGGATTAACTCAAAAATACTTCTTGAATACTTCCTCCACCATTTCAGGATTTGAGGAGATAATTCAAGCCTATTCCAAGGAGAAGATCATGGAGATTTGGTTGGCGTATCTTATCCAATATATATGAGAGATATGTGTGGGGATTTGAAGGGATTATATTTTGTAATAATGGGAAATTGGTTGAGAGAAAAGTGGATATGTAATTATGAGATGGTTATATTATCTTCAAGGCTCTCATGTATAAAAGAGAGTGCTCTCTCTTCATGAGGGAGTAGTCATTTAGTAGTAGTCATTAGGATTTGAAAGAAAAAGGGATTCTTAGTTTGATTCATGATTTCATTATTGATTCATGATTTGCCATTTGATCATTGTTATGTATTGAAATTGATTTACTCTTAGTGTGAGCTCACATGTGTCGCCTTGTTTCTCTTCACATGTTATTTATCCTTTAACGCAATTTTCCATTCTTAGATTAATTCCATTTACGCAATTTCATTTCAGTTGTGTGTTGTAGTAATTCAATTCCAAGTTGTGTGTTTCATCTTCTTGCATTAGATTAATGATTTAATTCCAATTGTTGATCTGAAAATAGAAGGCTGACTTGTTATGCTATGTAAGCACCCTCTACTTCAATAAAATAAACTTTACAGGACCTTGCTTCATGTGTTAAAATATGCAAGATAAACTTATGTACCAAGTTTATGAATCTTCTTTGAATGTTTATGTGTGAGGAAATGTTCTTTTAGATGGTTAAATATGTAATTTAAATAAATACACAGCAACATAACTTGCAGCAAATAAACCATCAAACTCACAATAAGAACAACATGATAAAGGAGTTCACCCCTCTCCGGGCTACATCTCCTTGAGCCTCCATAATGGACTTGGCTCTCTGGGATTAATTAGTCAAAAGTTATTTTACAAGCTGTTTATCAACTCCAATGGAAAAATAGACTGTACCATTGAGATCAGAACACACAAAAACCCCAAAAATGACTAATAAAACTCTGAAAATGGATCATGGCTCATCCGGGCATGACCTCTTCTACATGTAGCCATAAGCTTCCCTGAGCTTCTCTGTGGAAAAAACACCTGTAAAAGTCCTCAAAAGCCCCTGAAACCTGTCCTAATGTGTTTAGAGCATAAAAATTAGCCAAAAATGATTATTCAATCACAGAAAACAAACACAGGCTCACCAAAACATGTCCTCAATCAATGAGGGCTTCAAGCTTCCTGGAGCTTGCTGAAACTTCAATGGCTAAAAACCTGCAAAAGAAGTCTTCAAATGGCCTTGATTGTTACACATAAAAATTACTCACTTTGATAGTGTCGCAAGTGTCGTCATTACAAAGGTCGCAAGTGTCGCATTTTTCTCACAAAGTCGCAAGTGTCGCATGTTGCTCACAAGTGTCGCAAGTGTTAAGCAAAGCATACTGCCATGATGCCTATGTCGTGCCTATAACAACATGAGAAAGACACTTGAAACACCTCAAACATCTGATTTGGAAGAGGAGAAATGAGTCAATAGGCTTGCAAACATTTTGCCACCTAAAAGCACCTCAAAAACTGAGTTTTGGAGAGGAGCGCTCCCCCTTACACTATCTCGGAGCGCCGACGCTCCCCCTTACACTATCAGGTAGCGTTATAACGCTCCCCTGGCCCTTTTGAGGGAGTGCTATAGATTTTGATAGCGCTGGCGCCCCCTAAGGCTTGCCAAGTAGCGCTACAACGCTCTGATGGCCCTTTTGAGGGAGCTCTACCTATTCTGGGCGGTTGTTAAACTGTTGAGATGAATGAGGGAAGCATCTTTTCATTCTTGGAAGGCAGTTGGATTCGAATCCCTAGTCCATCCATGATCCTAGGGCAGATCGTCAACTGAAGGAGGAAAATCCTCACCTTCCCCAAGGATATCTCAAGTGGTTGAAGCCTCTCCAAGGCTATATAAGCAAGCTTTCTAATGGTGAAAGGGAGACCGGAAAGGGAGAATTACACCAAACTTATGATCTCATAAGTGGTGTTGGAGCTGATTGGGGGGGAAGAATTGAACATATGAAACTTATGATCTTGGAGGAAACTTACAGTCAGCCAAAGGAGAGTGATCAATAAAGCTATTGTTATCCAGGTTGTGGATCTTTCAGGCAAGGGTTAGACGAAGAGGACTTGACGAAGCTGTCGCATTCGCATCTATGATTGTAAGTACTGCTGTCGTTATTCTCATTAATATGACACGCTTGGCCTGTTTCTTTCTAGTTTGTGTCTGATGTTACATGAACTTATCATTTAGTGGTAGATCTGTTTTCAAGCTAATATCAATAGAGTAGGAAGTGGTCGTATCTTGTTTTGCCCGCAGAACTCAGCGAGGAGCAAAGGATTGGAACGCAACTCGGAGCATGCAGGGACAAACGTCGATAACAGGTACTTATATCATCCTTCTTTCTCATGTGTTAGTTTAGATAGATTTGAAAGAAATTCAGTGTCCACGTTAAGCATTTTTCTGTCTAGGGTTAAGGTCAAGCCTTAGAGGTGATCTACCTATCCGCAGGGAGATTTTCCTACAACAGAAACTGGCGACTCCGCTGGGGAGATAGCCTCAAATTCGAAACCCCTTGTTTGGATTTTTCTCCTCATTTGACCTTGCTCTATCCCTTGATTGTTTCAGACCTGGTTCACCCCTCTTTGATTAGTTTCATGAGCTGATTGGCTCCTTGTCCCATCATACTCAGCATACTCGTCAAGTTTGAACTTCAATTTTTGAAATTTCTTGACATTTCTGGAACTTTTAGACCTTGGTGCCCCTGTCCTAGTGTTAGCAGAGCACCAACGCTCTTAAAGGCTTTGCACAAAGCGCTATAATGCTCCTTGCCCTTGGCAATAGAGCGCCAGCCTCTTTTGGCCTGGAAACCTTCCAAAATTGCATTTGTTTTGGATTTTGCCTCTGTTTTCCTCTGTTGAGTAACCTTGAGAGTCAATTTTTCTTCCTTTTCAGCCTTGACATCTGTCTTTTTGAAGGATAAACACCTTGTTAATTGGATCTTGCAGCCTCCTTCACTTGTTCATTGAGTTTTTCCTGTTGGGTGAAATTTGAAACTTATGCATTGTTCTTCTCTCCTCATCAGCTGAGTAAAAACCTTGGTGAAGGTCATCAAAGGCCTACAAACCTCTTCATCTTGATTTGAGTCAAAGTCCTTGTTCTTCAATTTTTGCTTTTTGGGTGTAGAATTTTGTTTTCTCTTTGATTGTTTCCTTTCTTTCGCTTTTTCGTTTCGATTGCTACGAAGGGTGTATTGTTTGTTTTACTCTCGCTTATGCTAGTTTGGTTTTCATTCATACCAAGAAGATAATTAGCAAAGATAAGCATTGTGATTGTATTGATCATCATCCATACGCAAACAATAAAGATATCTTAGTGATTGATTGAGCATATTAGAAGGCATTTGATTTTTTTTTGCATTACATCAGGATTTGATTGAGAAAAGAATCGTTTGAGGGCATTCCGTAGTTGTGCTTGTTAGTGAAAGAACTCTCTCTCTCCCTTAGATAAACGTTCATCGAAAGGAAATGATTGCTTATCATGCTTGATTCACTCTTTGGGTCAGAGTCTTAATTCCATTTGTTTCACTTCCATGCACCCCTTTGCGTAAAGAACAACCACTAAAATCAACGTTAATTAAAAATCATCTAGAATTTTTCTTTGCTAGAATCCTCCACCAACAGTAGAATAGGTGTAGTACTTTGGATTAGGCTGTGAGCATAACTCTCCAAAGTTTCTAAAACAAACATTAGAATCCTGAGTTAGGGAGAGCAAATCCAGTTATTGTATAAGTCTGCCTGGGATCCCCCTCTCACACAGGGGTTACGCACGAGGTTGCATTCGGGTAAGCTACAGGGACTAACCCTCCGTGGTTTAACTGATTGTGGTGGTCAGATCGTATTATGGGGGTCACTTTGAGGTAAATCCA